>PISX010017372.1:0-43560 GCA_004024625.1 Mellivora capensis | reverse complement strand
TTCCACATATTTGTGAGAGTCTCTTGTCTCTTATATTGTAATCTGAAGACTGAGGAAAGAGATTAAGGGCAACTTTACCTTGAAATGTGTTTTCAGCTTTGTTTGATTCTTCCTAATTTTCAAAATTGACAGACTAATTGCAACAGGATTGTTTTTGAAATAGTTTTAAATTGAAACTATCATGGATAACAATTCAAAATTCACATGAAGTTTAAAGCTTGTACCCCAGATTTTGCCAAATTTTTGAGTTTGGAATGGGTATCTTTAGGTAAAGTTCCTAAATTTACTCTAGGGAAAAGGTGAGTTTTCTCTGCTGATCAGGGTATTATCCAGCAAGCATTTGAGGGTCTATCTGTTTATGTTTGAAGATGGGCAGGTTGGCATTTAAAAATGTTCTCTTAATATTTACTTCTCATTTTTTAATTATAGAACCACATTTTAATATATAGACATCTAACCACCTGGTTAAATAATGCAAAAGGCAAAACAAATAATTGATTATAAATAAGGGATATCTTGTTTCTCAGTAGGCATCAAGGGAATACTGATCGTTAACTTGAACTATATGATGGATTTTAGTAAATTTCTAACTATCATTTAATTATATAAATGAAACAAATTCATTTGCCAAATGGGACTAAGCATTCAATATATAATTTCTTGATTAATAGCTCTGCCTTGCAAACAAAATGACATGCACTTGTACATGTGCTTGGAAATGGAATTATGTGGTGAGAGTATATAAACTTAGGATCCAGAACCAGTTGGGTTTGAGTCCAAGTCTTGAACTTGGTAAATGTGGGCCTTGTGCAAGTTTCTCATTTCCATTGATCCTCAATATCTAAATCTGGTTAAGTATGAATAATATCTCCTTACAACATTGTATTGAGGAAAAGAAATAATAAGAAAGAATAACCAGCCTAGCATAGTGCCTGGTTCATAGTAAAATTTCAATAAAAGTTAGTTTGATTTTTCTCATTTATGTATCACTTACAATCACTTTATGGGAGAAGGATAAATATCATTTCATATTTCATGTCATCCATCACTTGCTTTAATATAATAACCAACATAAAACCTGGACCATATTTCCAAAACTATTCTAAGCTGCACAATTTCCCAAGAGCTGTTCATAGGTGCTTTGAGGGACTTAATTTTTAAATTGTTTATTGATTGATTAATCAATTGATTTTTTGGTGGGGGTACTTGGTCAGATAATTTCACAAAATACTGAATATTATATGCCTCCTTTTTGAAAAGCCCTACACATAGTAGCATACCGTAAGCTTTGAAATGTCCTGAAGTTTAAAAAAGTCATAAAATTATTCAGTTTTATATGATTATGCATATTATTTTAAACCCTATTGCAGTAGTACTGGTAGTCCTTTCTCTCACCTTGGGGCAAACTTTGAAAATATGCTTCATGTGAATTGAGCTTGGGGAGGACTTGCAAGTGTGTGATCAAATCTGGCATATGAAAGAGAATTATATTGTGAGAAGAAATAAAGAGCATTTTGAAACAGGCCAACAACTTTCTACCTGGAAATAAGTACTGTGAAATATTTATTGTACTAGTTTTCTATGTTGCATAACAAATTACCACAGACTTGGCAGCTTTTTTAAAATCAAACACGTTTATTCTCTCACAGGTACTATTAGGAATCTGGATATGGCTTAACTTGGTTCTCTGATTAGAGTATCACACCGCGACAGTGAAGGTATTGACTAGCTCTGGGTTCTGCTCTGAAGCTTGACCAGGAAAGGGTCTGCTTCTTAAATCCCGAAGGGTGCTGGCAGAATTAATTTCCTAGCAGCTGTAGGATTAGAACTCATCTTCCTCCTTTAGTCTATTTGAAGATTCCAGCTTCCACCTATTTTCCTCAACTTTCCTTTATCATTATCTTCTGAATTACCTTCATTTTTTTTTTATGGTTCAATCCCAATCTCTCTTGTTCCTCTTTTAATACATACTTGTCATTTTTGCGAAGCATACGTATTTCCAGCTACCAAAGACCTTGCATATCTGAAAAGGACTTTATTCTAGCTTTCAATTGTATTTTACTCATTTGTTAATATTCATATGTTTGTTACTCTCTGGAAGCTTTTATATCTCTAAACCAGTGCATAAGGGTTTACTCCTGTTTGTTCTACTGGGTATTAAGACTTACATGTTTTGTTATTCAGTTCTGGGAAATTTCTAATACTATTACTTTCATCATTTCTTTTCTCTCAATGTTTATTGTCTGTTTGGCTGGAACTTGTATTCGTTGAATGTTGAGCTTCTTAATCTAATCACCTACTAAAATAGACATGAATATACACACAATCATTCCTTTGCTAGGTTCCATCCCTTTATATTTTGATTTTTTTATTTTGTCTACAGGAGAATTTCTATAACTTTATTTTCTAGTGCTTGTATTGATTTTATTTCAGTTTATGTTATTTTATCTCTCACAGGATATTAATTGTATTTTAGGCAAAGAAGATTCTCCTACTTCTTTATAAGTTCCTTTTCCTCTGTACTTTCTTTTCATTCTGAGTTTTGATATATCATTTTCTCCATCCATTTCATTTAAGAATCTACCTTCAAATATCTTATAATCTATATATTCATATATACATACATACATGAGTATTATATATGAGTATATGAGTACATATATGAGTATGCATAAATATTATATATGTACATATGTGTGTATATATGTACATACAGAGACAGAGCAAACTTTACTGAAAAATAACCAAAAAATAGGCAAATATGCAAATCAAATGGTAGAATTCATAGTATTTTCACAAACAGAGCCAATTTAATGTAGCCAGTACTCAAATTGAGAAATAGAACCTTTACCAGCACCCTTGAAATCCTCCTTATCTTTATATTTATAGGATGATACAATGTGTACCTTTTCTGGTCTGGCTTCTTTTGTTGAATACTTTATTTATTAGTTCCATTCTCACCCATGCATATAATTCTAGCATCCTTATTCTCTTTGTATAGTAATGTGTAAATATACTACCATTATTTTATCTGTTTAGTTGATGACTGCAATATAGGTATATTCCATTTAAGGGCTAATACAAATAGTGCTGTTATCTAAATATTCTTGTAAATGCCTTTTTGTGCACAGATGCACATGTTTTTATCGGTATACTAGGAGTAGTTTTGCTGGGTCATGTGATATACATACTGCCAGTTATTACAAGTAGTTTCAACAATTTAGACCCCATCATTAATGTATGAGAGTAATTTTTATTCCATATCCTCACTAATTCTAGTTTGGCTTACAACCACACTATAAACTCCACAAGGCACAAGCCTATGATATAATAGAAGTTGGGCTAAGCATTAATCTTGTGTTCTAAAAACTTGGAATGGGATAGCTTGTGGAAATCATAGAGTTTATTATAATAGAGCTTCTTTCATTTATTGGTCTCAGGAAAGCATCCCTACTTTCCTATGTGCTTTGTGATTCCAAAAGCAGAGTCCCTCTACCACAACAACTTCAAAAAAACAAAAATAAAATAAAAATCACTATTCTTCTCTTGTGGGGACAAGTGTTCTAATAGAAATGTGTATTTGAAGGAAAAAAAAAATCTGGGTTTCTAAAAGCTACCTACACAGGACTTTCACCAAGTAATTATAATTTCAGCCTCCGCCATTCCATTCGAACTTTTAATGTTCCTGATTGTGCTAATTATGTAAACCTTCCAAAGTTTCTTAGGTAAATATGTTTTTGTTGTTGTTTTTTTGTTTTCTTCTTGCAGCAATGAATTTCAGCCTTTTCCATGTGATGAGAAAATGAATTCACTTCTTTTTAATCTTTAAAATTACGTTGTTCTCTCTCCATGCTTGTCTCTTCTTTTGTGTTGTCCTTGTAGATTCATGCCTTGCTTTAAGTTTGTTTTCTGTTGTTGTGATAGTGGTTTGCTTTTTTTTTTTTGGTAATTTAACTGTGGCCTAAATGGGAAAGGAGGGATCTCCAAATTATGCTTTGTGATCACATTTCCACAAGCAGGGAAGTTGCCATTTTTATCCTATATTTAGATGTCCATACTGGGATATCTAAATAATTACGGTAAGTAATAACAGGCATTTCTTATCCCAATATGTACATATTTATGAGTCAGATGCTGATTGAAATAAATATCACACTCTAAATTATAGTTTCATTTCCACCTAGAAGTCACTTTAATATAACATTATGTTAATATATCAATGTATTTATAATTTAAATTGCATTATATGTAATTTTTGGTACAAGTTTCAGAATACTCCCAGGAAGGTGTAAGACAATCTTTGCCTGTCCCTTTTATATTAAGATGCCCAGAGCATCTTTAGTTATGATTTTCCTCATGAAAGCATAGATATCTTAGATTAGAAATCTCTAAAGTTAATTCTTCAACTACTCTCTAAGAATAAATTTCATTATGCAAAAGAAGTTTCAAAACACATTTTAATCCAAATTAACAATTATTTTGATGACTGTGATATTATAGAAAGATACTTAATGTAATACCTTAAAATAAATTATTTTAATGACAAACTAATTCCAGAGATGCATCTAAAAAATGTCAAATATTTCACATCAAAAAGATTTATTTGGAGACCTCTCGTCTTATCTGCATAATTAACATAAGTTTTATTTATAAACGGAATGAGAGTGAAGGACAAGTTTGAGCTATGATTCTATTTCTTATATACGTTTATTCCAATATTTACTTGGAAGGCATTTCAAAGCACTGCATACCTCACATGAAGTATAAAACTTTTTTTTTAATGACTACTTAAAAATCTCTTTTGAGATACTAAATATGCTCCTGTGTAATCAGTGAAAGTAGTATCATCATACTTCATATGTAATAATTTTTCTTCACTCACACTAATTACTTGTACATATCCATATTACTAATTGTGGATATTCATTATATTTGTTTATTTTATGCATTGTATATATTTATTATGGCCACTTTCCTTGCTCTTCCAGAACTATTATAACATAATGGATGACAAGGTAAGATAGATATATCCTAAAATTAGAATAAATATGGCATAAAAGGAAGATCACATGGTTGAGTGGGGTGTCCATGAATCTAGTCCTAGATTCTCCATGTTTTCCTTCTCTCTCTCTCTCTCTCTTTTTTTTTTTAAGATTTGTTTTATTTATTTTAGAGAGAGAGAGAGAGTGAAGTGGAGAGGGCCAGGGGAGAGGGAGACAGAAACTTAAGCAGCCTCAGTACTAAGCCCAGAGCTCACCAGGGGGCTCAATCTCATGACCCTGAGATCACAACCTGAGCCAAAACCAAGAGTCGTTGCCTAACTGTGCCACCCAGATGCCCCTCTCCCATGTTTCCAATGGTCAAAAACTATTAGTTAAAATCATCTTCCCTCTCCTTACCTCTCATCCACAAAGAGTCAGTTAGCATGAGCCCTAGGGTTCTATAGGTCTAAATAGTGTGACCATTTTGAACATAACTACAATGGAAGGTACCCACTCAAGACATATTCCTTTTAAAACTTTAATCTGCAAAAAGTGTAGAGAGAAATGGAGACAAAAAAGACTAGATGAGATATATATCATTGTCAATTAAAACACAGGTTGTGGGGCACCTGGCTGGCTCAGTTAGTTAAGTGTCTGCCTTTGGCTCAGGTCATGATCTCAGGATTTGGGGACTGAGCCCTGCCTTTGGCTTCTTGTTCAGTGGGAAGTCTGCTTCACCCTCTCCCTCTGCCCCCTACTCTGCTCTCTCTCTTGTGCACTCGTTCTATCTCAAATAAGTAAATAAAACCTTAAAAAAAAAAAAGAAAAGAAATAGAACACAGGTTGTAACTAGGATGCTTGCAAGGAACATGGGAAGGAAGAAATAGAAGAAAATGGACATGGAGGAACTATCAAAATATTTGCTTAATCACTTAAAACAGTAACAGTTATATGCTAATTATGTATGTCTTTTATGTATTATGTCTATCTAATTATGTCTTTTGCCAATGTGATTTACAGGTTAAACATGAATAAATGATACTTGTCATGTTTATTTCTGCAATAATTTGAGTTACCCTTAAGAACTTATCATCCTAAATTAATTGTGACTTGTGTGTTCCAGCTGATGACGTTTGCTGTACCACTTCCAAATCGATTTTTAGAGTCATTTCTCGTTTTCAGAAGGAGCACTAAATTAGAATACCTCATTGTTGGTGTTTTTTTAATACTGTGTCAGATTTAGCATACCTTTATGGTTTCTAATCAATGTAAAGTATTAATCAAACAAAATACTGCTCTTATAAAAAATTCTGCATAAATTTCTCTTTCAAGTTTAGCATTTGGAAACAATACATGCTTACCTTCTCAGACAACTGTGTGACTTTGGGCTTGTCATCTTAACTTTCCTAGGCTTAGTTTCTTCCCCTGGGAAAGGGAAATAGCAGTAAATGCCTTCCTAGGATTGCTGTGTTCATTGTATAAGAGAATCTATTTAAAATAGCCAACACATCCTCATGGCACATAACAAAAGCTTATTAATTACCCTAACCCTGGCTCATTATTATTGATAATTATATATATTCCATAACAACATTTCAAAAAATGTTTTTCCAGAGAACATTGACATAAATCACAGAATGTGATTTAAAAAAAAAAAAATTCCACAGTCAAAAACTTTTGATTTGAATAAAGTTAAAGAGAATTTTAAAAACAAACAAACAAACAAAAACAGCTAAGGAGGATTTCTAGAATCACTAATATGCTTATGGTATCAGGATCATCATGGGCAGGGGCGGGTCTTGTAACCTTAGCGGGAGAGCAGAGGAGGTGGTGGGCCCCTCAACCTGAGGCCCGAGCAGCCACGGTGTCTGGGGGAAGGTGTTCATTCAGCGAGACTATAGCAGTGGCACACCATGCTCCAGACCAAGCTCCCTGCAGAGCTGGAGAACCAGATTGATACGTACACTTTGAGAAAACAGTTCAAACTCTAAATAAGCTTTATGCACAAGCAGAGAACCTTGGGGGCCAATCTTATCTAGAAGGCTGTATGGCTTGTTCAACAGCATGCACCATCTTCTTACACATGGAAACTCATTATAAGAAGGTTCTAAAGAAAGTGTCCATATTCAAGAGCAGCATGAGAAGATATATGCTCCCAAGGCCTTCTCCTGACAGAGCCCATTGGGAGAGGACTGTTTGGATTGAAAGCACCATTTATGAAGACAGAGGCATGAGCAGTGGAAGATAAACCATAGAATTAAAGAACCTGTTTCCAGCTGGGACCCTCATCTATTCACTGGCCAATCGCAGAGTGTCCCCTACCTCCTCTCCAGACCATCCTTCCTTTGTATCTGCAGCCAGAGCCATGGTGCCATTTACTCCAAGGACTGACTTTCTGAAGTTATGTACCTGGAGTGACCTATAGTCACTTAGCATCCACTTTGTGTCTCCAAATTGTGTAGGACTCTGTAATCTTTTGAATAGTTTCTAAGAAAACACAATGAATCATTTCATTTGTTTTATTCAAAGCCATTAATAAAATAAGCTGTTGGTTAGCCCAACACAGTTTCTTTCTTATCTGCCACCAGTACAGGTGGTGCTCTTCATTCCTTGGGCCAGCTTTCCAGGTGGCTCTCGACTTCAACAAGTCATATCTTAGCTGGTGTTCAGTCTTATTTCTCCCGAATTCATACAATGCTCTTCTCCAGGATTTTGGTGAAAGGTAGGCTGTGTCTGTGGTTTGTTAATGCATCTTCCAGATTTCAAAGAACTACCAGTTTTGCCGTGACTAAAACCGTAAAGATCTGTTTCTGTTGTTCAGTTTCTCAAACTGAAACTCTTTGGAAAAATAACGTATGATGTTATTTGTTTTATGATGGCTATTATTCCTAATTAAAGCAGTATTTAATGTAATTTCCAGTTATTTTTCTTTGGAGAATTTTGTTATTATTGCATTACCTTGAATGTTGGGAAGATGTAGTGTGTGTTGAGTGCTCCTTACAAAAGTAAGTGCAATAACGTGGATGTTAAACCATCAAGCACATAAATGTCACTGTTGTGTCCCTGAATGTGTAATAAGCAAGTATAATAAATACTTTAATTATGGTTTTGTTATAAATATAATTTATGAGAAAAAAATGATAGGAATAATACTGTAGATTGCTAATTTTTAACTATCCCTACCGGCAAACGTTACGATTCCTAGACTTTCCGCATATATAGTATTCAATGCACAGAAATCTCATGACTGTTTCAAGTCCAATAAGTTAAGCGATTGCCAACTAAAACCCTCAAGTCTGAGTCAGTGTTTCTAGTTCTTTTGGCTGTATGTTCTTAGTATCAGGGTTTCTTTTCTTTTTTTTTTTTTAAGATTTTATTTATTTATTTGTCAGAGAGAGAGAGGGAGAATGAGCGAGCACAGGCAGACAGAGTGACAGGCAGAGGCAGAGGGAGAAGCAGGCTCACCGCCGAGCAAGGAGCCTGATGTGGGACTCGATCCCAGGACGCTGGGATCAAGACCTGAGCGGAAGGCAGCCGCTTAACCAACTGAGCCACCCCACGTATCAGGGTTTCTTATGCCCTTCCTTCTTCTTTGGGGTTTGAGAACACTGTTTTTGGGAAAAAGTTCAAAAATATATTAGGAAAGAATGAAACAGTTAAAAGTTTTACTTTCAGAGATACTGTAAGTGCTAATACTGGATTCAATCTTCCAAATTAATTTTCTTTTATGGATCTGTTACTCAGTAAATCCCATCGACCTGTGAAATATTTTAATAGTATAAAAGTCCTTTGTTCCTTTGGAGCCTGTAATAGTGTGTCTGTCTGCCTTTTAAGCTTGTTGCAATAACTTTGCTGAGATAATAACACATTAGTAAAACTTTTCTTAAACAAACAAACAAAAATCATCACGGAGGGATTTTTATTTGCAGTATTTCCTAAGTTTACCTGACTACTTAGCATTGATGGAGGAGAAGGAGGGTATGTGGAGGGACTTGCATTCCATGGTTTCATATTTCAAAAGATGTTGCTTCATAGTCACAGTCCTTACCTCTTAGTCCTGGTACACATATATTTCCAAGTACAGGTTTAATTAAATGTGACTTCAACTCATGATGCCTAATCAACTACCTACTTAATTCATCATATGGATTTAAGCCACTTTAGGTTAACTTGAAAAATAACATTTTTAGTCATTTTGGTCTATTTATATGAAGATTGATATTATTTATTTCTCTCTGGGTAAAATTAGTTCAGATTATTTTCATCATTTTAAAAATGTAAGTATTATTTTTAGTTGAAATAGAGACAACATAGTATTATATATAATACATAGAAAATTAATTCCCAATTAGAATTATATATTAAAAATTTTTATAGGGAAAAACATTAAAAATATGTGATTGTTCATTTTAAGAAGCACATTTATTTACTAAATGCCTTACTTGATCATATGAACAGCACTTTTAACTTTTCAGCCTTATTTCAAAGCTTGAAACTACTTATTTTTTATAGGAGCACTGAGAGAACTGCAATGAAATCACACCGTTAAAACCAAGACCCAATAATAAATTCTGAAGTGCTTAATTTGTCAAATAAAAACAGCCATTTAACCTATAAAAACATAACTAAACAAAGATGAATTAACTTAGTTGTGAAGAAGTTTCTTGGGGGCAGGAAAGTGATTATGATGTTAAGTCAGCGTTTCAAATATAAGTGATTTATGGGAATCTTCCACTAAACAATAAAATATAAGTCATCCTCAAGAAAAATGTGCAATTTTTAAAGTGCTAACATAAAGACTTGTACTTATAGTCCAAAAATTGTTCCCTAGGGTGAGTTTTGTTTTTTGTTTTTGTTTTTTTCAATGCCAGGTTGGTGATTGAAAAAAGAAGGTAAAAAAAAGTAAAAACTAACTGGTTTTGATCCCATGTTCTCCACCATTTACTAATCTATGTGTCCTTGACATTTTAACTAATCTCTAGAAATTTTAGTTTCTGATTTTTAAATCCAAGAAGATGAATAGCATGATTCTCAGAGGGTGTTTAGGAGGTTTAAGTGAGATAATCTGGGAAACTACCTTTAAAAAAACCCTCCTATTATGTTTCTTAAAAAATATTCTCTGGGAAAAGATTAGGCATATACATTCCAGTTTGAAATTAATTTTAATTGTTTATACCTTTGACTTAAAAATTGTGTTTGTGAAGAGATTTTTTTTTAAAGAATTGAATAACTGTTAATGTTAGTAAGATGAAACTTAGATTTTTTTATTTTTTGGGTCAGATATCAGATTTTGTTTGAAATTAGGAAGTTGTAAACCAAAAAGTTTTATTTATGTCAACTGTGAAATTTTTGGAAGACTATATTCAAGTATTTTTACTAAGCTAATTTCTTCTCATGTATAGATTTTTCTTTGAACTGTTTAACTGTTATAGAGTGAAGACAGTTTTAGCATTCATGTCAAAGAGAGTACTTGATTAAGTTGAAGTTAGGAAGATTAGTTTAAAAAACACTCATTCTCATCTTACATTTTCCATTTTTGGTTGAATATATTCCATACCTATACTGCTTATTTCATGTTTATTATAATATTTTTTTAATTTAAAAAATAATATAAGATGTCACTAAAAAGGATTTTAATAAAAATTAACTGTAGGCACACCAGGGTGGCTCAGTTGGTTAAGAGCCCGCCTTAGGCTCAGGTCTGGGATCGAGCACCCCCCACCCTGCCATGCTTTCCCTCTCTGTCTCTCAAATAAATAAATAAATAAATAAATAAATAATAAAATCTTTGGGGAAAAAATAAGTAAATAAAAATCAACTATAAATGATTAAATAAATATATACTGTGTCAATAATTGATATTTTTCAAAAGAGAAAACTTTGTGATCTTTCCATACTAACAATACCATGTTTATGCTGATTGCATATTTATTTAAATTGAATTTAGTTAGATAACATTTTAATTTCAAATTGTGTGATACCTTTCTATTTCAGTTAGCCAGCAAGTTGATCAGGAAGAAACCTAGTAATTGTTCTTGTGTTTGTTTTTTTCCAATAAAAAGGATTATTCTGAAAGCCCATTTTTTAAAAAAGTCAATATTTTTAAATATATTTGAAACTTTCTATAAACAAGAGGAGTGTATTTTAATATGTTGATAGAATGCATAATCAATTTTTTACCTGTGTTCTTCCATTTTTTTTTAGGTAACTTGATGCAACTATAATTTTAATGCAATTTTTTTCTTAAAATGTTGGTATTTTAGTAATTGCTTTTTTTCAAATTGTACTCCAAATGCTTGCTACTATAGCCATTCACACCTGTGTTGTTTAGTGGAGGGAGACAGATGTCATGCATATTAAGCTTTTATGTGTATGTCCAAAATTCAAAAGATCATCTAGGTTCTTTTAGACCTCTATTTAGTGAAGCAGGCACATTTTCCTTACCAGAAATAAGCATGTTTTTTAACCACATTTCTTTGAACCACAAAATATCCCAGGGAGAAACAACTTACATAATTTAGTTATAATGTAACATCTCTTTTATTCAATCATAATAAAATGTGGTTCAGAACTTACTTTCAATATCAGATTTGTGGTTTCCTTTAGTGCTTAGATATGTTTGAGAACTGAAGATGTTTACTAATTTTAATGGACTGAAAATGTTAAAAGTTTTCATTACCTATTGCTTTTTAAATCTGTATTTTTAAAATCTTCAGTATAATCTTATCTATACTGAATCTCTGACTCAGAAGTGAAAACAAGTAAAAGGTCAATACCTCCATTTGTCTTTAAGCAATGGCCAGTCCTTCTATAAGCAATGGATAGACAGAACAAGTGTCCCCAGAGTACTGTAGTTCAGAAGAGATCTTTGTGGATGTGAGGAAATGTATAGAAATACAATATTTAATTCACTGAAATTCTTGTGCCTTATAAAAATATGTCTTTGAGGCTGTAATCATGAAAAGACTGGTTCAAATTCTTTGCACATTTGGAAATCTCTTGGAAATTAAGATCTGAACCCTCAAAGAGGCCTACATGTTCAGTACTCCTGAAACTCCTTTAAAAAAAACAAAAACAACAGTTCAGGGGTGCCTGTTTAGCTCAATGGGAAGTGCACAGGGCTCCTTATCTCTGGATTATTAATTCAAGCCCCACAATGTGTCTAGAAATTACTTAAGTAAATAAAATTTAAAAAAAAATCAATTCATATTTCTATACTGTGTGTGTGAAAGAAAAAGACAGAGGGAGGAAGGGAGAGTCTCTATTCTCTCTTCTTGGAGCTACTACTCCTTTTCCCCACTACTCTTTCTTTTCTTGAGAAACTCTTATCTTTCATAGCTCACTTCTAACCTTATTTCCCTCTGGAGCTCCTTTCTCACCTTCTTCATGGATATTTAGTCTCCTGCCTCCTGCCGTAGTTTGCTTTGCATGTTGTTGGAATGAGTGTGTCACTTAGCACACTGAATAGTAATGATCTGTTTTTTTTTTTTTTTTTTTTTTTTTTTTAAATTTTTATTTTTTATAAACAAATTTTTAACCCCAGGGGTACATGTCTGTGAATCACCAGGTTTACACACTTCACAGCACTAACCATAGCACATACCCTCCCCAGTGTCCAGTAATGATCTGTTTTATGGGCCTATTTCCCACTTATGGTTCCAAATTGCACTTGCACTGAAAATATGGATTACGCTTTGCACTCTTTCTTTCTTTCTTCTTCATCTTTTTTTTTTAAATATTTATTTATTGACAGAGAGAGAGAGAGATTGAGAGAAAGGGCACAAGCAGGGGTAGGGGCAGAGTGAAAGGGAGAAGCAGGCTCCCTGCTGAGCAGGAAGCGGATATGGGGCTCCAGCCCGGGATCCTGGCATAATGACCTGAGCCAAAGGCAGACACTTAACCAACTGAGCCTAACCAGGTGCCCCTGCACTTTACTTGCATATCCATACCATTTAGTATAGGGCCCAATGCACAATTTGCACTCAAACTGTATTTGCCACAGAGGAAAGCAAGTAGTCATAGATTCTGTGATGGTTAATTTATACTAGTTTAAGTGGAATCCTTCAAAAGGAATGTTTTCCCATCAGTTTGATGATATCCTCCACATCTTCTTATTTTGTTTTGTTTTGTTTTGTTTTATTGAAGGCCTGGAGAAAACGTCAACTGCAATGTAAATTGGGTCTTGGTCCCAACAGCATCAGAAATCAAACTCTTCACTTTCTGACAATTAATGGGGCAAAGAAGAATTCTTAATGAGTGTGTTAACTAATATACAACTCAAAGGAGAAAGGGAAGTGTAAGTATGCCAAATATTTATTAATCATAATTTTTAACAAATAGTATACACAATGGATGTAATCAAATGAATTCATAAATATGAATACTTTGGAGGAATAAATATATGTAGTGTTAATTAAATGGCAATGAAAATTTTAAAAATGCCTCATGTTTGTGAGTAGTCATGCTGCTCTTCTTCTCATGGTCCTTTATACTCAGCCATTTGTATGACTTTTCTTCCCAATATACTAACGTGAAGCATCAGACTTGATCACTGCCAATGCTCCATTATCTCCTGTATCCTCATAGAGCAATACATCACTCATAGCATTCCTAAAGAATCCGCACCTGGACAGCCACCTGGGTGGCTCCATTAGGTAAGCATCTGCCTCAGCTCAGGTCACGTTCTCAAGGTCTTGGGATCGAGCCCCTCATTGGGCTCCCTATTCAGTGGGGTCCTGCTTCTTGTTCCCTTTCTGCTTGCCTCTCCCCCTACTTGTACTCTCTCTGTCATAAAGAAATAAAATATTAAAAAAAAAAAGAAAAAGAAAAAGAAAGAAAGAATTTCTACCTGGATATTGCCAGGCAGTAAGAATTTCTGTCACCTTCAAGTCCTAGCCAGACTAGGAATCAGATTTACATAAGACAGATTAGCAGGAGAAAATCAAACTTAACTGCATATGCATGGGCAACCCACACAGACATTCCAGAGACAGTCAAGCAAAATGAGGTACATATGTCATTCTGAACTAAGGAAAAGGGGGTAGTGGTCTGAAACTTCAAAGGAAGGACTGCAATCCTCAGGAAGAATGAAAAAGAGTAAATGCTTAGCAAACAAATGTTTGTTGGGTTACTCACAGCCAATGGGACAAAGACAGGAGTTCAGTCCAACAGGCCTTGTTAGATTCCTCCCTGTCCACCCTATGTAGTTATATCACAATGTAGTTATCTATGGTGAAAGCTCTCTTCTGGGAGCCATCCTCTATCCAAATTAGTTTTAGGCAGTTGACAGGGAGGTAAAGAGCTTTTCCTGAATCTACTAGGTTTTGATTATTTGTTAACTCAAAAGAATTTTGATGCCAGGGTCTTGGAACAGACTGCCATTTATTACCCCCCCTCATATCAATTCTTAAGATGGTAGGATGGATGATAGAGAATAGAAGAATCTGATAACAGCTGTACAAATTGGAATCAGCTTCAGATTTGGGGGGTTTTAATTTCTTTTATTTGTGTTGTTATAGTGCTGGATAAATAACATTTGTGTTATTTCTAATACCTGACAACTTCTCAATCAAGTCAGTCACCTCTGTGACTCTAATCAAAAGAGAAATTAGGTTTCTGTAATTGATGTATACCAAAGGTCCTTCAAATTCCACCTCCCTCCTCACCCCCTGAAAAGTGAATGGCCTAACATCCTTTTTTTTATTCCCTCAAAACTTGAAACTTGCCTGAAATTTTATGGATGTGCTAACAGCTTTATAATCACAATTCTATGACATGTGTAATTTCTTGTGTCAGCAATAACACAGCAGATAAGATCACAGTTCTTAATTTTACTAGCTGCTTATTTCTTGGTCCAATGCTTCCTCAAGTTTGTACCATCAGCAATGTAAATGTATTTACAATTGGTACATTCTAGTATTAATTAAATTACAGAGAACAGATCATTTAGCATAGGAAGCATGAACATTATTTAGCATTTCTTTAGCCCAATATAATGTCT
Organism: Mellivora capensis; assembly: GCA_004024625.1. Taxonomy (NCBI): domain Eukaryota; kingdom Metazoa; phylum Chordata; class Mammalia; order Carnivora; family Mustelidae; genus Mellivora; species Mellivora capensis. The sequence goes on along the minus strand of PISX010017372.1, from coordinate 28,578 downwards.
TATGGATTCAGTTTAATATTTATTTTATTAGATAATTTCATTAACTCCAAGAGACTTGTTAATAATAATGCAGTGGGGGTGGGGGGGCTGGGTGGCTCAGTGGGTTAAAGCCTCTGCCTTCGGCTCAGGTCATGATCCCAGGGTCCTGGGATCGAGTCCTGCATCGGGCTCTCTGCTCAGCGGGGAGCCTGCTTCCTCCTCTCTCTCTCTCTGCTTGCCTCTCTGTCTGCTTGTAATCTCTGCCTGTCAAATTAATAAATAAAATCTTAAAAAAATAATAATAATGCAGTGTGGAATTTTAATCTAAAATACATGATACATTTTGTTGACTTAAAACTCTGTTACCAATCTGATGACTATATGTGTGCATATGTGTGTGTGTGTGTGTGTGTGTGTGTGTGTGTATAATAATCCAGTATTATGAGAAATATAAGATATCACTATTAATGTGACAGTGATTTACTGTTCATCTGTACTATGCTTTGAGATTTTGGAGCAATTTTTACTCTAGAGTTTTCATGGGATTTACTTTGGAAAGTAAATTATTGAACAATATTTATCAAGGACCCGCCCTATGGAACACTGTACTGATAAAAAACAGTGCTCAATAACATAAAAATTCCAGAAATGAGTCAGTAAAATCAGGCAGAAATAGGGGAAAAAAAAAAAAAGCAAAGAATAGTTTACTTTGTTTGCTGAATTTACCACCTGGGGAACAATGGGAAATACTATAAGAGTAAATGAAAATTATTTTCTACATTTATAAAAAGCAACTAAATTATCTTCAATACAAATCTTTGATTTGCATTTCCTTAATGATTAGTGATGTTGAATGTCTTTTGTATATCTATTTACCTTTTAACTATTTCTATGTCTTTTTTGGAAAAATGCCTATTTGATTTCTTTGCCCATTTATAAATAGGATTGTTTGAGACATACAGATGGCCCACAGGCTCATAAAAAGATGATGAACATCAATGAGAAGAGTCAAGGTGGCAGAGGAGTAGCAGGCTGAGATGGCCTCAGGTTGCAGGAGTTCAGTTAGATAGTTATCAAACCATTCCGAACACCTACAAATCCAACAGGAGATTTAAGAGAAGAAGAGCTGCAATTCTAGAAACAGAATATTGACCACTTTCTGAAAGGTAGGACATGCAGAGAAGTAAATCTGAAGCAATGGGCAGATAGACTATGTTGGAAGGGCCAGCTCCTGGCAAGCAGCAGAGGAACGGAGCACAAAATCAGAACTTTTAAAAGTCTGCTCCACTGAGGGACATTACTTCAGAGGCTAAGAGGGGGTGGAGCACTCTCTGGAACAGCGAGGTCTCAGGTCCTGAGTGGCTACAGAAGGATCAGGGGTGTCTGAATGTAACAGAGCTTACAGGTTTCAGAGCAGGGAAGCTGGCTGCAGAGACAGAGCCAAGGAATGAGCACTCAGCTCATGTTTACCTTATACTGTGATCCGTGGCACTGCCAGGCCACTGCTCTTTGAGCAGGGACCCCACAATTGGCAGATCCGGGGAGAATCACCTTCCTTCTCTGGAGGCAGGAATCTGCTGGGTTTGGAGACTACAAATGGGGCCATATGACAGAGACAGAAATGCTCAGTCACAGGCCTGGTGAGCTTGAAACGCAGCCGGAGACCAGGGAGATGGGAGAGATTAAGCAATTTTCTCTAAGTGTGCACTGAGGAGTGGGGCCCCAAGCTCTCCGCTCCTCCAGAGCGGAGACTGGGAGGCCGCCATTTTCATTCCATTCCTCCAAAGCTCTACAGAAAGCATTCAAGGAACAAAAGCTCCTGAGAGCTAACCTGAGCAGATTACATAGTTGGCCCTGGCAAGGGCAGTGCAATTCCACCTCGGGCAAAGACATTTGAGAGTAACTACAATAGGCCCCTCCCCCAGAAGATTAGCAAGAACATCCAGCCAAGACCAAGCTCACTGATCAAGGAGAACAGTGGAATTCTAGAGGAGGGGAAAACAAAGCATGGAATTCATTGCTTTCTCCAAATGCTTCTTTAGGCTTGCAAAGTTAATTAAATATTTTTTTAATTTCATCTATTTTTTTTTATTTTTTATTTTTTAAAATTTTATTTTCTTTTTCTAATTTTTTTAACTTCTACTCTTTCCTCTTTAATATTTTTTAACTAGTTTATCTTAACAATACCTTTCTTAAAAAATCTTTTTGAACCTTCATTATTATAATCATACTTTATCCTTTGTTGTATCTAACTTTATTTTTTGTATACATATAGGGTATTTTCTTCTAAAAAAATTTGGGATATAACTTCTTTTTTTTTTAAGATTTTATTTATTTATTTGACAGAGAGAGATCACAAGTAGGCTGAGAGGCAGGCAGAGAGAGAGGAAGGGAAGCAGGCTCCCCACTGAGCAGAGAGCTGGATGTGGGACTCGATCCCAGGACCCTGAGATCATGGCCTGAGCCAAAGGCAATATCTTAATCCACTGAGCCACCCAGGTGCCCCTGGGATACAACTTCTAATAGATCAAGTTATACCCTAATTTAGCACAGGGCTTTGTTCTACTCTCCAGTCTGGGCAAATTCTCTCCACTTTCTTTTTCATTCTTTTCCCAACAGACTTACCTTATCAACTCCTTTTTTAGATTTTTTTTTAAAATTTTCATCTTTACAATCATATTCCATCTCTTCATCATGTTTACCCTTATTTTTTGTATATATACATATACTTTTTTTTCTTTAAAACTTTGGGAGGTAGTTTCTTCTAAGAGACCAAAATACACCCAAAATTAAATGGGTGGTTCTGTTCTGTTCACCAGTCTAATATATATATGCATATTTTGATTTTTTTTTATTTTTTTAAAGATTTTATTTATTTATTTGACAGACAGAGATCACAAGTAGGCAGAGAGAAGCAGAGAGAGAGGGGGAAGCAGGCTCCCAGCCAAGCAGAAAGCCTGATGTGGGGCTCGATCCCAGGACCCTGGGATAACAACCTGAGCCAAAGGTAGAGGCTTAACCCCCTGAGCCACCCAGGTGCCCCTATATTTTGAATTGAAAAAAAATTTTTTTGAACTTCTTTTTATGCACTTTCTTCTCCCACAGTTTGGGGTCTCTTTTGATTTGGTTAACACACATTTTTCTGCGGTCTTTACCACACTTTTAGTATTTTATCCTCTCATTCCTATATTCTTATCTGGATAAAATTACAAGGCGGAAAAACTCACCATGAAAAAAGAACAAGAGGCAGTACTGAAGGGATCAAGTCAATACAGACATTGGTAATATACCAGATCTAGAGTTCAGAATGACGATTCTCAAGGCTCTAGCTGGGCTCAAAAAAGGCATGGAAAATATTAGATAAACACTGTCTGGAAAAATAAAAGCCCTTTCTGGAGAAATTAAAGAACTAAACTCTAACCAAGCTGAACTCAAACAAGCTATAAATGAGGAGCAATCAAAAATGGAGGCTCTTACTACTAGGATAAATGAGACAGAAGGGAGAATTAGTGATATAAAAGACCAAATGACAGAGAATAAAGAAGTTGAGCAAAAGAGAGACAAACAACTACTGGACCACGAGGGGAGAATTTGAGAGATAAGTGATACCATAAGACAAAACAAAATTAGAATAATTGGGATTCCAGAAGAAGAAGAGAAAGGGAGGAAGAATGTATATTGGAGCAAATTATTGTAGAGCATTTCCCTAATATGGCAAAGGGAACAAGCATCAAAATCCAGGAGGGGCAGAGAACTCCCCTCAAAATCAATAAGAATTGGTCCACACCCCATCATCTAATAGTAAAACTTACAAGTTTTAGTGACAAAGAGAAAATCCTGAAAGCAGCCTGGGACAAAAAGTCTGTAACATACAATGATAGAAATATTAGATTGGCAGCAGACTTATCCAAAGAGACCTGGCAGGCCAGAAAGAACTGGCATGATATATTCATAGCACTAAATGAGAAAAACATGCAGCCAAGAATACTATATCCAGCTAGGCTACCATTGAAAATAGGAGAGATAAAAAGCTTCCCGGACAAACAAAAACTAAAAGAATTTGTAAACACCAAACCAGCTCTACAGGACATATTGAAAGGTGTCCTCTAAGCAAAGAGAGACCCTAAAAGTAGTAGACCAGAAAGGAACAGACAATATAAAGTAAAAGTCACCTTAAGGGAATACAAGGGCACTAAATTCATATCTCTCAAAGTTACCCTGAATATAAATGGGCTAAATGCCCCAATCAAAAGACACAAGGTATCTGAATAGATTAAAAAAAAAAAAAAAACATCAATATGCTGTCTACAAGAAACTCATTTTAGAATCAAAGACACCTCCAGATTTAAAGTGAGGGGGTGGAAAACCATTTACCCTGCTAATGGACATCAGAAGAAAGCTGGGGTGGCAATCCTTATATCAGATCAATTAGATTTTAAGTCAAAGACTATAATAAGAGATGAGGAAGGACACTATATTATACTGAAAGAGTCTGTCCAACAAGAAGATCTAACAATTTTAAATATCTATGACCCTAATGTGTGAGCAGCCAAATATCTAAACCAATTAATAACAAAATCAAAGAAACACATAAACAATAATACAATAATAGTAGGGGACTTTAAAAGCCCCATCACTGAAATAGACAGATCATCCAAACAAAAGATCAACAAGGAAATAAAGGCCTTAAATGACACACTGGACCAGATGGACATCGCAGTTATATTCAGAATATTCTATCCCAAAGCAACAGAATACACATTCTTTTCTACTGCACATGGAACATTCTCCAGAATAGATCACTTCCTGGGTCACAAATCAGGAAACTGGTCAACTGGTACCAAAAGATTGGGGTCATTCCCTGCATATTTTCAAACCACAATGCTCTGAAGCTAGAACTCAATCACAAGAGGAAATTTGGAAAGAATCCAAATACATGGAGGCTAAAGAATGAATGGGTCAACCAGGAAATTAAAGAATTGAAAAAAATCATGGAAAGAAATGATAATGGAAACACAACATTTCAAAATCTGTGAGACACCACAAAGGCAATCCTGAGAGGAAAATATATAGTAATACAAGCCTTTCTCAAGAAACAAGAAAGTTCTCAAATATACAACCTAATCCTACACCTAATGGAGCTGGAGAAAGAACAGCAAAGAAAGCCTCAACCCAGCAGGAGGAGAGAAATAATAAAGATCAGAGCAGAAATCAATGAAATAGAAACAACAACAACGACAAAAAAAAAAAAAACCCAGTAGAACAAATCAATGAAACTAGGAGCTGGTTCTTTGAAAGAATTAATAAGATTGATAAACCTCTGGCCAGACTTATCAAAAAGAAAAGAGAAAAGACCCAAATAAATAAAATCATGAATGAAGGAGGAGATATCACAATCAACACCAAAGAAATACAAACATTTATAAGAACATATTATGAGCAACTATACGCCAGCAAATTTGATAATCTGGAAAAAATGGCTGCATTCTTAGAGACATATAAACTACCACAACTGAATCAGGAAGAAATAGAAGACCTGAACAGACCCATAACCAGTAAGGAGATTGAAGCAGTTATCAAAAATCTCCCAAAAAAAAGAGCCCAGAGCCAGACAGCTTCCCAGGGCAATTCTACCAAACCTTTAAAGAATAATTAATTCCTATTCTCCTGAAACTGTTCCAAAAAATAGGAACGAAAGGAAAACTTCCAAACTCATTTTATAAGGCCAGCATTACCTTGATCCCAAAACCAGACAAAGATCCCATCAAAAAAGAGAATTACAGAACAATATCCTTGATGAACACAGATGCGAAAATTCTCACCAAAATCCTAGCCAAAAGGCTCCAAAAGTACATTAAAGGGATTATTGCCCACGACCATGTGGGATTTATTCCAGGGCTACAAGGTTGGTTCAACATCCACAAATCAATCAATGTGATACAATACCTTAATAAAAGAAAGAAGAATCATATGGTACTCTCATTAGATGTTGAAAAAGCATTTGACAAATTTCAGCATCCTTTCTTGATCAAAATTCTTCAAAGTGTAGGGATAGAGGGTACACACCTCAATATCATCAAAGCCATCTATGAAAAACCCACAGTGAATATCATTCTCAATGGAAGAAAAATTAAGAGCTTTTCTGCTAAGGTCAGGAACATGGCAGGGCTGTCCATTATCACCACTGCTATTCAACATATTACTAGAAGTCCTAGTCTCAGCAATCAGACAACAAAAAGAAATAAAAGGCATCCAAATCAGCAAAGAAGAAATCAAACTCTCACTCTTTGCAGATGATATGATACTTTATGTGGAAGACCCAAAAGACTCCACTCCAAACCTGATAGAACTTGTACAGGAATTCAGTAAAGTGTCAGGATATAAAATCAATGCACAGAATTCAGTTGCATTTCTATACACCAACAACAAGACAGAAGAAAGAGAAATTAAGGAGTCAATCTCACTTACAATTGAACCCAAAACCATAAGATACCTAGGAATAAACCTAACATAAGAGGCAAAGAATCTGTACACAGAAAACTATAAAGTGCTCATGAAAGAAATTAAGGAAGACACAAAGAAATGGAAAAATGTTCCATGCTAATGGATTCAAAGAACAAATATTGTGAAAATGTCTATGTCACCTAAAGCAATCTACACATTTAATGCAATCCCTATCAAAATACCATCAATTTTTTCTTCAAAGAAATGGAACAAATAATCCTAAAATTTATATGGAACCATAAAAGACCTCAAATAGCTAGAGGAATGTTGAAAAAGAAAGCCAAACTTGGTGGGCATCACAATTCCAGACTTCAAGCTCTATTATAAAGCTGTCATCATCAAGACAGTATGGTACTGGAACAAAAACAGACACAGGTCAATGGAACAGAACAGAGAGCCCAGAAATGGACCCTCAACTCTATGGTCAACTAATCTTCGACAAAGCAAGAAAGAATGTCCAATGGAAAAAAGACTGTCTCTTCAACAAATGGTGTTGGGAAAATTAGACAGCCACATGCAGAAAAATGAAACTGGACCATTTCCTTACAGCACACACAAAAATAGACTCCAAATGAATGAAGAGCCTCAATGTGAGACAGGAATCCATCGAAATCCTTGAGGAGAACACAGGCAGCAACCTCTTCAACTTCAGCCGCAGCAACTTCTTCCTAGAAACATCGCCAAAGGCATTGAAAGCAGGGGCAAAAATGAACTATTGGGATTTCATCAAGATCAAAAGCTTTTGCACAGCAAAGGAAAGAGTCAACAAAACCAAAAGACAACTGACAGAATGGGAGGATATTTTTGCAAATGACATATCAGATAAAGGGCTAGTATCCAAAATCTATAAAGAACTTAGCAAATCAACACCCAAAGAACAAATAACCCAATCAAGAAATTGGCAGAGGACACGAACAGACATTTCTGGAAAGAAGACATCCAGATGGCCAACAGACACATGAAAAAGTGCTCCACATCACTCGGCATCAGGGAAATACAAATCAAAACCACAGTGAGATACCACCTCACGGCAGTCAGAATGGCTAAAATTAACAAGTCAGGAAACAACAGATGCTGGCAAGGTTGTGGAGAAAGAGGAACTGTCCCACACTGTTGGTGGGAATGCAAGCTGGTGCAGCCACTCTGGAAAACAGCATGGAGGTTCCTCAAAATTTGGAAATGGAGCTACCCTATGACCCAGCAATCGCACTACTGAGTATTTACCTTAAAGATACAAAGGTAGTGATCCGAAGGGGCACGTGCACCTGAATGTTTATAGCAGCAATGTTTGCAATAGCCAATCTGTGGAAAGAACCTAGATGTCCATCAACAGATGAATGGATAAAGAAGTGGTATATATATATATATATATATATATATATATACACACACACACACACACACACAAAATGGAATACTATGCAGCCATCAAAAGAAATGAAATCTTGCCATTTGCAAAGACATGGGTGGAACTGGAGGATATTATGCTGAGCGAAATAGGTCAATCAGAGAAAGACAATTATTATATGATCTCCTTGATATGAAGAATTTGAGAGGAAATGTGGGGGGTTTCAGGGCAGGGAAGGAAAAAATGAAACAAGATGGGAATGGGAGGGAGACAAACCATAAGAGGCTTTAATCTCACAAAATAAACTGGGGTTGCTGGGGGGAACTGGGGAGGGAGAGGGTAGTTGGGTATTGGGGAGGGTATGTTCTATGGTGAGTGCTGTGAAGCGTGTAAACCTGGTGATTCACAGACCTGTACCCCTGGAGCTAATAATACAATATGTTAATAAAAAGTAAAAAATTTTAAAAAATCAATATCACTAATCAGGGAAATGCAAATCAAAAAAGATAAAAGGTACAGCATAGGGGATATAGTTAATGGTATTGTAGAGCATTGTATGGTGACAAATGGTAGCTATACTGTGGTAAGCACAGCATAATGTATAGAGTTGTTGAATCACTGTGTTGTACACCTGAAACTCATGTAACATTGTGGATCAACTATAACAAAAAATAATAATCAATGGGGTGCCCATGTGGTTCAGTCATTAAGCGCCTGCCTTCAGCTCAGGTCATGATCCCAGAGTCATAGGATCGAGCCCCTCATCATGCTTCCTGCTCCGCGGGGAGCCTGCTTCTCCCTCTCCCACTCCCCCTGCTTGTGTTCCCTCTCTCACTGTGTCTCACTCTTTCAAATTAAAACAAAACAGAACAAAACAAAACAAAACAAACCTTAGAAATAATAATAATCAAGTATTTTTTAGAACAGAAAAAATGTGATTTGTTTATTTTTTGTTATTTTGTATGAGCTCTTCATATATTTTAGATTAAAACTTCATAATATATTTGGTTTGCAATTGTGTTTTCCATTCTATACATTACATTTTCACTCAGTAGATTATTTTCTTTGGTGCATAAGAACTTTTTCATTTAACATAGTCTCTCCTTTTTTGCTTTGGTTATTTATACTTTTAGAGTCATGTCCAAGAGTCCATCACCAAGGCCTATGTCAAGAAACTTTCCTATATTTTCTTCTAAGAATTTTACAATTTGTGTCTTTAAATGTATAATTCATATTGAGTTGATTTTTGTGTATGGTGTAAGATCAAGTTCTGCATGTAGAACAGCATCTGTTAAAAAGCATCTGTTTCCTCATTTCGTGTTTTTGCCCCTTTGTAGAAGATCAATTGACTCTTTATATACAGGTATTTTCTGGGCTTACTATTCTTTTCCATTGGTCTATATGACTCCCCCTTGCCCCAGTATCATGTTGTTTTGGTCACTGTAGTTTTGTATTATATTTTAAAATCAGAAGGCATCATACCTCTTCTTTCTCAAGTTTCTGGAGTCTTTTGTGGCTTCATATACATTTTGAGATCGCTTTTACTCCTTTCTCTGTAAAAAAGTGTCAGGGATTTTAGTAGGGATTACACTGAATTTGTTTATTTCTTTGGGAAGGTAATATATTTTAACACTATTAAATCTCTCAATCTATGAGCATGGGCTGTCTTTCCATTTATTTGTGTCCACTTTAATTTCTGTCATTAATGCATTGTAGTTTTCAGTGTACAAACCTTTTTTTAAATTTTTTTAAAGATTTTATTTATTTATTTGACAGAGAGAGAGATCACAAGTAGGCAGAAAGGCAGGCAGAGAGAGAGGAGGAAGCAGGCTCCCTGCTGAGCAGAGAGCCAGATGCGGGGCTAGATCCCAGGATCCTGGGATCATGACCTGAACTGAAGGCACAGGCTTTAACCCATTGAGCCACCCAGGTGCCGGAGGTTAAGTTTAATCTTAAGTATTTTTTTTTTTTAATGGATATTGTAAATGAGTTTTTTGTTAATTATTTTTTCAAAAAGTTTGTTAAGTGTACAAAAATGCCATTGATTTTTGTATGTTGATTTTATATCCTGCAACTTTACTGAATTTGCTAGGTTTAGAATGAATTTATCTCAACATAATAAAGTCCATATACGATAAATAAATAAAGTCCATAGCCCTGAGCTAACATCACAATCAATTTTGAAAATCTGATGATCTCCATTGGCAGATGATATGATATTACATATATAAAAATCTCTAAAGACTACACACACACATATCCACACATAGAACTCACAAAAGACTTCTTATTCTGCATACTTTGTTTCTTTGCATGCCTTATGTAACACAAATAGGGAGGTGATTAGTATGATTACAAATTGGAATCATAAATCCTATTACAAACAGAGAGTGTGGAGCAATCAGCCCAAAGAACAGACAGGGCATAATTATTAGACTGGCTGCTGTACGAAAGATCTCCAATTGTAAAGATCTCTAAGGTCTATTATATTCCTGGCTGCTTCCAAAACAAAATGGAGAATAGGTCAATACATGATTTAAAAAAAAAAATTAAATAGAGAGTAGAAAATTAGAGAACATCAATACATTCAAGTCATTTTTACCTTTTTTTTAAAAAAAGTGTTTCACTCATTAAAAATAAATAACATTTAACATGGTTGTTTATAACAGATTTGTTGCTTCTCAATATTACCCCAGAAATAATTTCCAAAATAAAATATATATGTACAAATAAATATCTCAGAACAATTGGCAATTTAAATTGATATTTAATTTGTAGTCAGTAAATTTTGCAAAAATACATTTTATAAAAATGTAACTATCATATTTAAAATAATTAAAATTCATATAAACATGCATTACTCTATTAAGTATTTATATATCTTTGTTTTATCATATGTTCTTAATAGATTTTTGTAAGTATGAAATTAGATATTAGTCAAAAATATTTGTTATTTGAATTAGTCAAAGTAGGAGTATTAAGCACTTTTAAAGCTTTCAATAAGCCAATCAACATTCAATAAAGATTGAATGTTTTCACAGTGCCTAGGTGGCTCAGAAAGTTAAGCACTGGATTCTTGATTTTGCTCAGGTCAGGATCTCAGGGTTGTGAGATTCAGCCCAGGGTTGGGCTCTGGGGTGTATGTGTTTGTGAGTGTATGTGTGTGTGTGTGTGTGTGTGTATGCACACACGCACACATGCGCTCTCTCTATCTAACCCTCTGTGGAAAAAAAAATGAATGTTTTCAATTACATAAAAGGTAAATGCTATTAGATTGAAAAGCTTATTGGTTAATATTACAATCAATTTTATTACCTGTTTCAAAATAATTGCTCACTAATAGATGCCACTATTCATTGGTGAAGAGTGCTTGCAGCAAAGTTTTCTTCTTATTTATTTTATTCTATTTTATTTTATTATGTTCAATTAAGCAAAGTTTTAGAATAATTGAAGTTTTAACTCAGTTTCCATATCCACCCATTTTGTAATTTACTCCTTTGTCCCCTTTTCATACCCAGTTCACCAAATATTCTCATGCTGCTCTTAATGATTCCTGTCAGCAAACCAATTCATTCCACTTTGAGTTGCCATTTATTGTATTCTTCTCATGATTACTTCTACTTTAAAACCTGCTCCCTCCCCCCAAAAAAACCCAAAACCTAAAAATAAAATAAAACCTGCCCAGCAGAGGGGTTATACAAGATATTTTAGGGGGTGGGAGGGAAAAGCATCTAAATATTAAATTGAAGATACCAATAATAGACTACTGAAAAAGAATTTTGGGATAGATATATCTCAAGATTTCTAGTTCCTTTTATATTATGGGATACATGCAGAGTGGCACCAAATCTTCTAGCATTTATAATAGTCTGTTTTTTGGATTTGAAAAAAAGAAGGAGAAGAAGGAGGAGGAGGAGAAGAAGAAGGAAACTATAGTCAAAACAACCACCTTTTTAAAAAGTGTCCTAATCCTCCAGTTGAAGTATTTAGGAAGTTACCACCTGCTTGAAATTTCCTCTCACAGTAGATATGCACCATTGACCTTGATTATCTCTTCTAAAATTCTTTGATTGGAATTTCTCCTCAGGGCTTAACCATGAATACATACACCCACTTATTTGCTAACAGCCTCCAAAAACAAACAAACAAAGCCACAATCTGCTTGCTCATAGTATAGGAATTGTGCCTGAATTTTGCTAAATAATTCTGACTAGTGAAGACATGAACACAAATATTCCTCAAACAACATCTCTTTATAAATGCCCTTAAGACTAATTCACATCTAGAAGATAGTCTTACTGTGAACTGCTTAATTAGAAATCTAATTTTTTCTTCATATTCATGTTTCTACATACAAGTCATAGTAATGGTCGAAAGCAATTAATGTAAAACTGTACTGCAAAGACACTCATTAAAATACTTGAATAATGTGCACTTTTTTTCTTTTGAGAGAGGTCAGAATGATTAAAAGAACAAGTAGAAATTCATTGAGCTAATATCATTATTTTCAGGATTAAAGTTTAAAGTGCTATATCAGAAAGTGGTCATTTGAGTGCGATACTAACTGCAGAAGACATTCCCTGCAGAGTTCTGGCAGAATGCCTAGTATTTCAGAAGACATTTAGCTTTGACTCTAACTTTGGAAGAAAAAAAAGATGGAATAGTTCTTTATTTTCTAAAATGTGCTTCATGATTATGGTTATTATCTTAAGAATAATTTACTCTTATCACAGAACACATTTTTGTAGCAAATTGATTTGAAGAGATGTTCTTTCAATATTAATTCAACATGGCTTATTCATTGCTTGTGGAATATGTGAAGAATCAATTGAGAATATTCAGATAATATGTCTAAAGCCTAGCTCAAAATCATAGCATATTAAAAACAGAAGAAATAAGGATTTAAGCATTTCAATTCTGTAATTACACTGTGTTATTTAATATTGGAAAGGTAATAAATAAAATCAACGGCAATCTACCAAAATACATAAATGAAACGCTCAATCTAAATTCTGAGTAATGATAATAAAATGCTCAGATAGGAAAAGCATCTTATTCGCAATCCCAGAGTCATGAATTTAAGTCTCTCCTTAAGGTATAGATAATGAAGGATAGTCAGAAGGAAGGCAGGCAGGGACAAGTGACCTCCTCCCTAAGAGGAAATACCTTTAAAAGGATTTTACACCACCCTGAAAGGAGCCCTCCACCCCTTCTCACATGAACGAGTACCTGATAGGCATTGAGCGCATGGAGAAAAACCCGATTGGGTGCCAAGTTCATGGGGTTAGTCAAATTAAAGCAGCCCGCCAACAAGCCCATAAAAATTTAGACTGAGAAACTTCAGTGGAAGCCCTCTTGGGCCCCTTCCCTCTTTGGGGAGCTTTGTACCATTGCTCAATAAATTTGCTTTGCTGCCCACCAATCTTTGTCTGTTTTCTCCACTCTCCAACGCTGTGTGACCAAGAACTGTAGGCGCTAAAGGAAAAGAAATCCTGCAACATAGATATGGGAAAGACTATATAGAGTCTTATCCATATTGTTGTCTTCAAATGAATTATACCCTGAAAGTGGAGGCTGCATTTACAAATGTTGAAGAATTTTGAAGAGAGACTACAAAATTACAGCATTTTCTTCAGACAAATTTTAAACTTTGAAGTTAAATGTGGATTCAGGACTGCTGTTGTTGTTTTATAAGAATATCAGAATGCAAGTGCTGGAGGTATATAATATAGATTTTCTTTTCTTTTTTTTTTTTTTCTTAGAAGAGCGTTTTTAATTAAAAAAAAAAGTAGATTCAATGCTTTGCCACTACACACCCAGTTGCACACACACATATTCATATACACTTGCATGTGTAACTTCTTCAAAATGTTAGTTTTGTTTTCTTTATAAAATGATTTGTAAGCTGTTTTTAACACTAATCTCAGTGTAAACTTAAATTACATTTATTGACTTCATATCACCTGGAGAAATTTGATGAAACTTGAAGGAATAATAATATTATACATATGTCTAGCATCAGTCAAACCAACAAATAAGGTTAGAGGTGAAGGTGATGCATTGTAAAGTTAGGTTTGCAGTGAGAAAAATGTATGCCTACCTCCCCCTACCCCATATAAGTTGTCCTCAATTTGGAACTACAAAAGTCACTCTTGCAACATTTCTCCAAAGTGGAAGTTCCAGAGTCCTGGCAAATGGGGGGAAAATAATATAAATATAAATATAAATATAAATATAAATATAAATATAAATATAAATATAAATATATAAATACAAATATATATGCATATACATATAAGTATATGTGTATATATATAGCTGTGTATATTTAGCCTGGCTTTTACCAGGACCCTGTTAGAGCCCATATGACTAAATCAATTCAATATGTACAAGTCCATAGAACTAAATCAAGCTATGAACTAGTTGCAGAGCAGGGAGTATTCTTTTTTTTTTTTTTTTTAAAGATTTTATTTATTTATTTGACAGAGAGAGAGATTACAAGTATGCAGAGAGACAGGCAGAGAGATGGGGGAAGCAGGCTCCCTGCTGAGCAGAGATCCCAATGCGGGGCTCGATCCCAGGATCCTGAGATCATGACCTGAGTCGAAGACAGAGGTCTAACCCACTGAGCCACCCAGACGCCCCCAGGGAGTCTTCGTTATGGCTGCCCTTGTTTAAAAGACATAATTCCAAAATATTTATATTGCTTATTAGCATCACAAAGTTTATTATAAGTTTGTAAGTGAGAAATCAATCATGGGAAGACTTTTACTTTTGGGGATTTGATAATTTCTATAAATTTCAACCCAATAATCATTTGATAACATTTTTTCTCATGCTGTGACGTATCTTATTCTCTGGTTTCCACTCTGGATGGTGCTACAGAGGCCTAGCATGAAGGAAGTCCATGTTCTTGCTTAGGTTAAACTTTGGTAGATTTCAAAATGTAGAATTTTCCTAGGGTGGAGTGAGTCAGAACCTGGTATCTTCCTATTACTAGTACTGGCAGCTTGAGATGAGCATTTTTTTATTAAAGCAATCAGAAATACATCAAAATGGATCTTCCAGTTTACTTCAAAATAAATCTAGAGACACCACACACACACACACACACACACACACACACACACTCTTACAAATATTCACTTCCTTTACCTCTACATGACCCATACTTACCATCAGTCTCAAGTCATTAAGAAAAGTAAAGTAAATATACTATTTGTGACTTTAAATCCTCTTCACAGGTGTCTGTGATGTTCAGTCTAATGAAATAACTTAAATTTTATATGTATGTAAAAATGTGTGTACATATATATGATATGTATATCATATATATTTAGATATATATATATATATATTTAGTTGATCTGTTTTCATTTATGATTTACTAGGTTTGATGACAAATGTATGGGAGAAACTGTTTGGGAAGCACAAATTGAATGATTAACCTTACATCTTGTATCTTTAAGCCTGTTAGGGACAATTCTGTCTAGCTGTGTTTGTAAAGGAAGGTAATCGGTTTAGATTTTATTTAGTTTCCAATTCAAAAACCTCTTTTGCTTTCTAGTAATGCTGAAATGATATTCTTTCTTTTGATTATGTTCTTTCCTAGTTGGAACAAAGATAAATCCCACATCTTCTTAAGAACTGACCAATTCTTCCCAAATTATATTACCCGTTTAATGATCAGATTTTCTGCTAGTCTATAAGGAAATGTTAACCTCTAAATTAAACATTTTGAAATGGCAGTATCCCAGAAAGTGACCTTGCAATGTAGATATTATCTTAAATTATTTATGTATGTGTCCTGGGCAACTACTTAGCCCACTTTGTATCAAAGTAAAATACATTAATGTTAATGGTGGCTCAATGTCTCAATTTTATCTATTTTGCCTCCCCTACAATAAAGCAATGGATTGTGATTTTTAAAGTATGTTAATCTCATAAAAGACACAAAATGTCAGTCATCACAGAAAAATAGAGAGACAATTGGAAAGGAGCATTAGATATAACAGTCCAACCACATTTTATTTTATTTTTTTGGTAGATACTACATTTCAAAAAAAATTGAGAAAAGAAGGACTATTAAATATTTATTGACAATCCATCTGTCTCAAATGATTTAGGGGTATATCTGGTTGAATTTTAAATTTAACAAAATTACTCTTCAATATATCTTCAACATTATGAGTTTCCAGAATAGGAACAAAAAATTGCAAATGTGTCAAGCTCTCAAGTTACAGAAACTTAACTTACTCAAGAAAATTATTAAAATGATTACTATTAAAATTGCAAACATATATAGAACTATTAGTGAAGGAATAAAACTAAACTTCATCTTCATATTGAATTTTTGTTGTTTCTAAGTTTTAGTTTGCTTAATCATTCTATCTTTCTAATTAGAAACCTTCCCCTGGTTTTATAATCAGTATAGGCAAACTCACAGAGATTGAAATCATGTTACTGAAGAAATATTTTTATTTGCTCTTCAAAAATAAGCAAGTTGGGATGTATTCATTTTACATTAAAGCATTTTTCAATTTATCAACATATTTTCAACTGCATTACAAGGCAGAGGATGAAGAATAACTTTGCAGAAAATAAAGAACATCCAGTATAGTAATTATATTACTCAATGACAGAGAAATACAGGAGCAGTGGAAAATGTATGATGCTAGGAAGGTTGGTAATTGCTAGGGTATGCTGATGTCTGTGTATTTATTTGCTCAGCTGCACCGAGTAAAATATGATCTAGTTATCAAAAGGAAGGGTCTACATTTTAAAGTGCTTTAAGTCAACATAACATGTTTTATACATTCAACCCTCACTTATTTTTCTCCCATTATAACCGAGCTTCAAGTTGGTATTTTCACAGGCCATGCTCGAGAAAAGAGAAAAGATATTTTGTTAACTTCATCAACCAAGATGATTTTTGTTCTTCAGTCTCCTATCTGATATACTATAAATCTAGCATATTTATATTTTTCTTTACCTCATTATGATTCTTTTGAAGCTAGATGCAGTTTCAATGTCCAGGAAAAGCCATTAAATAAATTTAATTTATTTATTATGTTTGGGTAATTCATGATAATATTGCAGAAATTTTTTAGAAATTCTAAAATTGATATAGGATCATAAGTGAATGCAGGTAATCATAGAAACTTGAAACAATATATCCACATGCAAAATAATTTTTTTAATGTTTGGTATTCTTAAGGAACCAGATTTAATTTTGGGGATTTTTCTCTATTGTTTTCTGTTTTTTAGTTTATTGTCCACTCTGGCGTTTATTTATTTCTTTTTATTTTTCTTTCTTCTTTTTTTTAGTTTTTTAGGATGTAAGTTGAAGTCAAAGATCTTTCTTCTTTCAAGATTATTTTGGTTATTTGGAGTCTTTTAAGCTCCTGTATCAGTATGTTCATTTGTGTATGTGTGAGGTCTACAATTATATAACCTTACTGGTGAACTCTACCAAATATTTCATGAAGAAATAGTATACATTCAGTGCAATTTCTTCTAAACAAATTGGAAAAAAGAGGGTATACTTCCTAATACACTGTATGAGGGTACTATTAGTCTGATGTCAAAACTAGACAAAGTCATTATAAGGAAAGAAAACCATAGACAAATGTCTTTCACGAAAAAGATGTAAATATTCTTAATAAAATTTAAGCTGTCAAATTCAAAAACGCTTAAAAACGAGAATTCATCATGACCAAGTGGACTTTATATTAAGAATGAAAGGATGGTTTACACAGAAACAGACACACAAAATGAGGAGACAGAAGAATATGTCCCAAATGAAAGAACAGGACAAAATCACAGCAAGAGACCTATGTGAAACAGAAATATGTTCAAAGTAATATGTTATATAGAGAATTTTAAAAAATATTTATTTTAGCTATTTTTCTTTTCTGTTATGATTCCATCAATGGGCAAAAATTTATTTTTGACTATTATTGTTGACTGTTATTGAGCAATGGAAACACATGCCCGGTCCTGTCATAATTCATCGGATTATAAAGTTACACCACTAGAATTATAAATGTCCAGATGAGGTCTACTTTTATTCATTTTTATTTTTTACAAATAGTAGAGAATTTAAAGTAGCAATCATAAGATATGCACTGGACTTGAGAAAGGAGTGGAGGGACACCAGTGAAACCGTTAACACAGAGATACAAAATATAATGAATCAGAGATAAAGAACACAATAATGAAATTAAGAATACACTAGATAGAATGAATAGTAGACTAGACTACTTTATTAATAGACAACATGACCATCTATAACAGAAAAGAGATAGAATATACTAAAATATTAATAGAACTTATCAGTTTGTTTATGGAAGTTGCTGGATATAAAATTGATCTACCAAAAAATAAATCACTTGAATGTTTTTCAACTTGCAATAAACAGTTGGAAATTGAATTAATAAAGTATTTTCATTCAGAGATAATATCCAAAGTGTAAAATACTTGGGAATAAAGACTTTTACATTGAATAGGGCAAAATATCACTGAGAGAAGTTACAGGAGATTGAGACAAACCATGTTCAAAGTTTGGAAGATTCAATATAGTTAAGATGTCAACTTTCCTAAAATAATCTAAAGATTCAGAATCAAAACAAACATGGGTATTTTTGGTAGAAGTTGACAACCTGATTATAAAACTCATACGAATATACAAAGAATCTGGAATGGACAAAATAACACTGAAGGAGAACAAAGTTGAAAGAATAACATTACCTAATTTCAAGATTTATAAAGCAACAGTTCCCCCCAAAAGTGTGGCATTCATATGAAAATAGATGTGTAGATCAATGGAACAGAATAGAGATTCCAGAAATAGATGCACTCATGTGTGGACAATGGATTTTTAATGATGATGTGGAAAGACCACTAGTAAAGTCCAGTCTTTTAAGCAAATGATGCTGAAACAATTGGATATATGTACATAAAACTAAACCAAAAACAACAAACAAACAAATTTGGACTTTAATTTCCCGTTTTGTGTAGACATTATTTTAGAATTAACCTGAATCCTAAATTTAAGAACTAAAGCTATAAAACTTCTAGAAGGTATAAGAAAATGTTCATGACTTGAATTAGGAGGATATAATTTAGATATACAAATAAAAGCATGATTCATAAAAGAAAATCATGATAAAAGTCACTGTTAAAAGAATGACAATATTAAAAAATGTGAGAAAAATTTATGAATCATATAGCTGGTAAAGTAGTTTCATCCAGAATATTTGCTTCAAAACCCAATAAAATAAAACAACCAAAAAAAAATGGGCAAAAGGTTTTAACAGTTGTCTCACTAAATGGCACATACATATGCAAGTTAGCAAAAGAAAATATGTTCTATTACATTATTTATTAGAGAAATGCAAATGAAAAATACATTTAGATAACACAAACATCTATTGGAAAGACAAACAGGAGAGACTGATAATGCCTTCTGCGGACAAGAATGTAGAGTTACTGGAACTCTAATATAGTTGGTGGGAATGTAAAATAGTACAACTATAATTTGATAGCTCTCAATAAGTTAAACATATGTCAGTCACACTGTTGAAGCATTGCACTCCTAGGTATTTGAGAAAGAGAAGATAAGACATATGTCTGTACAGAGGCTTGTATATAAATGTTAACTGCAACTTTATTTATAATAAACTCCAAAATTGGAAACAAACCAATGTCTTTCAACAGAGAAATTAGTAAACTGTGGTATGTCCATGTAATAGAATACTACATGTAATTGAACAGAATAGCAGTAAGAACACAGTGACTATTGATATATATAACAGTGTTTGTGAATCACAAAATAATTGTTGAATGAATAAAGCCAGACAAAAGAGACTGAACAGTGTATGATTCCACTTCATAAAGTTCTAGAAAAAGCAAATTAACCTACTGTAACATAAAGCACAGAAGTGGTTGCCTAGAGATGAGACAAGGAAAGATGAATAGCAAGATAGAGTAATTATAAAGGGACAAGGGTACATTTGGGGTTGATGGGTATATTCAGTATCTTCATTGTGGTGATGGTTTTACTTTATATACATGTGTCAAAATTAACCAAATTGCACAACTCAGTATTTGTTATATTTTAATTATCAAATAGGTGTTAAAATTCAATGAATATACTAATTATGTAGAGATTTGTTAAAGTACAGATTTGGACTCAGTAGGTTGACATTGGGACATGAGATTCTGTATTTCTGACAAGTTCCCAGGGGATGCTAAAACTGCTTGTCTGAATATTGTACTTTGAATAGTAGAACTGTATTTTAGTTCTTCACAAACTATCTGTGTGATCACGTTTTTTCTTTTTTAATCATTTCCAAACTCTTGTACACACATATATAAAATATATTACTCTAAAAGTAAAATAAAGGTAATATTTTAAATAAAATAAAATAAGTAAATAAAAATAAATAAATAATAAAAATTAAAAAACAAAAACATAAAAATATGAGTCCATTTTATTACATTCAGCAGACATAACATACTTTGTTAAATTGCTATTAAAGTTTCTAATCGCTTGCTCTAAATTTAGTAGTAAAGTTATGTAAATGTTATGTTATTATGTTATGTTATGTTATGTATGTTATGTTATGTAGTAAAGTTATGTAGAATGTAAAGTTATGTAGAATGAAGTATCCAGTTTGTGGCTGGATACTGGCACCTAGATCACACTGAGCTGCTGCTCCATAGAGTACTCAGAATAACGGCAGCTATAAAATATTTTTTCCTGAAACAAATTTCCATTCACTGTAAGGTTAAATTCCTTGTGATGGTGCTATATGTTTTATGTTTCATACTTTATGTTTGATGCAGTCAGGCATCCATATCTGGCTGATTCACAAAGCTAGAACTTGTCTTGCTAATCATTCATTAAATCAATATTTGTTGCAATATTAGCATCATGCAGTGCTGGGGTGTGATTTTTTCATTGTTGTTATTTTAGAGAGAGAGAGAGCATGAGCAGGAGAGGCGGAGGGAGAGACAGAATCTTGAGCAGTCTCCCCACTGGACATGGAGCCCTACGTGGGGCTCAAACCCAGGATCCTGAGATCATGACCTGAGCTGAGACCAAGAGTCTGATGCTTAACTTACTGCACCACCCAGGCACCCCTAGGGTGTGATATTTAATGATTTTTTTCAGTAACTATCTACCAGTGATTTAATGGGACCAGAAAATTAATGGAAATGTATGACTATTCAAATGCATATTGGAGGGCAGCTGGATGCTACTTAGAGTTGTAGGGTAGGTTTGACTCGCCTAAATATGTGAGACCTTAAGGCAACAAGGCAAGAGAGCATGGGTGGTTTAGTGTGGATAAAACACTATTACTACAACAAGACAATGTATGGCATATTCTTATCCTTATTGTGGTCTCTTAATGAAAGAAAATAATCATTAAATTTTAGTCTTTATGAATGATCACGAAGCACCATGAAGTCGTGGTATTGTATGTAACTGATTTGCTGCCCCAAGTAGGGGTGGTACTCAATTAGCAGAGGTGCCTCAATAGTTGCAGGGGACAATTATTTGCAAAAGAAACAATCACAGTGAGCATAGGCATTTAACATTTTTAGATCCCTATCAATTTAATGTTTTCTCTGAGTGTAAATGCTTCTACCCTACTTGTCTTTCTCCTTTTCTTATCATTCCCATTTTCAACTTTCCATAGTGATATTTTCCATTTTCTAGTTATTTTCAGTCTTTCTTTTAATAATAATAACTACCATCATTTTTCAAAGAATTACTGTTTTTCAGAAGCTGCTAAGTGCTTTCAGTATATTATCTCTGTGATCTGGTATTATTATTTTTTTTTTTCTTAAAAACCAATTTTCAGAGGCATTGCACAAACTGCTCTAGATCTCACTACAAGGAAATGGAAGAACTGGATATCAAACTGAAATCTGTTTGACTTCAAAGCTTAACTCTTAATCAAAATACTACCTTAGTAATAACTCAGGATGTGTCATGAAAACAGAATACATTTTCAAAGGACAACCTTACCATGATACTTTCCTCCTGCCTGCTCAAAATATTTCCAACTCAATATAGAAAAAAGAGATGTCTATTCTATAAAACATTAAATAGCAGGTATATATGTATAAAAATGACAAAGGAAAGGTGTTCTTATATCTGGCAACCCACAGTCATTAGTTGGGCTTTTAAAATTTGTGAGAAAAAGAAATGCATGGATTCCCTTCGGTGAATATATTCTATAGAAATATATACAAGAGTAAAAGGTAGTACTTTTATATCACAGATGCTGTGGACTGTATACTGAAACTGACAAGCACCCTAGGCTTTCTGATGAGTAAGTTAGTATCAGTTGGGGAAGCAAAGTGAGAAGAGATTCAGATTTTCTTTGTTCACACACCATTTACACTTTCCAATTAAGAGAATTTAATTGGGCAGGTTTGCCTCCATTCAGTCTGTGGTAACCTTACTGGGTAGAGTTAAATCCATAATCTCTGTTCTTTCACATGATGGTCACTGACCCTAGCAAATTAACTCCTCATTTGTAATCAGTTACAGGTGGAGTAGTAAGACTGGTTTTATTATTTTTAAGTGGTATAAGCAATGATTTCTTTTTTTTTTTTAAGATTTTTATTTATTTATTTGTCAGAGACAGAGGGAGAGAGAGCAAGTGAGCACAGGCAGACAGAGTGGCAGGCAGAGGCAGAGGGAGAAGCAGGCTCCCTGTCGAGCAAGGAGCCCGATGTGGGACTCGATCCCAGGACACTGGGATCATGACCTGAGCCGAAGGCAGCCACTTAACCAACTGAGCCACCCAGGCATCCCAAGCAATGATTTCTAAGGATGTATTAACCATTTAGGCCAGTTTTGTTTTGTTTTTTGTTTTGTTTTGTTTTGTTTTTCAGAGTGCTGTTACGTGACAGACATGGACTCTGAAATTTCATGGACATATTTTAGAGAGAGAGAGAGCACAACTGGGAGGGGCTGGAGGAAAGGGAGAGGGAGAGTCTCAAGCAGACTCGGTGCTGAGCCTGTAGCCCTCTATGGGGCCTGATCTCTCACAACCCTGAAATCACAACCTGAGCTGCTCAACTGCACCACCCAGGCATGCCTCAGGCACTTTTTCTGCAACGTATACCAGTACATAATGATATATCTCAACTTTTAATTTAATATCAGTAATAAAAACAGAAGGTACTCAGGGGCACTTGGGTAGCTCAATTGGTTAAGCATCCAGCTCTTGATTTCATCTCTGTTCATGGTCTCAGGGTTCTGAGATCAAGCCCTGTGTCAGGCTCTGTGCTCAGCACAGAGTCTGCTCAAGATTCCTTCTCTCCCTCCTCCTTTGCCCCTCTCCTTGCTCTTACTCCTTCTCTCTCTGAAATAAATGAATGGATCTTAAAAAACAAAAAGGAGGTACTCATTCTACCCCAGCCCCCATGCAAATCAGTTACCAGAAAAAAATTATGTAAAATTTTCATGTGTCTGACTTATAACATTTTCTACCTTGGTAATGAATGAATGATACCAAATGCAAAAAATGGTCAAATGGGAAGGAAAATGAGAAGAGATTAAGAGAGAATGATGAATATAGATATTCCATTTTTAACATTTGAGCAATTAAGGATATGTTCAATGAAATATACTAGAGTTTTTTTGGTTTCAATTTGATACAAACATCTCAATATAAAAAGTATAGAAGTAAATTTCTATGATTTTCCTTCCTGACAAATGTGGTATCTTTTTTTTCTTTTTTTTTTTTTATTTCTTTTCAGCGTAACACCATTCATAGTTTTTGCACCACACCCAGTGCTCCATGCAATGTGTGCGCTCCATAATACCCACCACCTGGCTCCCCAACCTCCCACCCCCGCCCCGCTTCAAAACCCTCGGGTTGTTTTTCAGAGTCCATAGTATCTCGTGGTTCATCTCCCCCCTCACCATTTCCCTCAACTCCCTTCTCCTCTCCATCTCCCCATGTCCTCCATGTTATTTGTTATGCTCCGCAAATAAGTGAAACCATATGATAATTGACTCTCTCTGCTTGACTTATTTCACTCAGCATAATCTCTTCCGGTCCCGTCCATGTTGCTACAAAAGTTGGGTATTCATCCTTTCTGATGGAGGCATAGTACTTCATAGTGTATATGGACCACATCTTCCTTATCCATTTGTCCATTGATGGGCATCTTGGTTCTTTCCACAGTTTGGTGATCGTGGCCATTGCTGCAATAAACATTGAGGTACAGATGGCCCTTCTTTTCACCACATCTGTATCTTTGGGGTAAATACCCAGTAGTGCAATTGCAGGGTCATAGGGAAGCTCTATTTTTAATTTCTGTAGGAATCTCCATACTGTTCTCCACAGTGGCTTCACCAACTTTGCATTCCCACCAACAGTGTAAGAGGGTTCCCCTTTCTCCAAATCCTCTCCAACACACGTTGTTTCCTGTCTTGCTAATTTTGGCCATCCTAACTGGTGTGAGGTGGTATCTCAATGTGGTTTTAATTTGAATCTCCGTGATGGCTAGTGATGATGAACATTTTTTCATGTGTCTGATAGCCATTTGTATGTCTTCGTTGGAGAAGTGTCTGTTCATATCTTCTGCCCATTTTTTGATATGATTATCTGTTTTGTGTGTGTTGAGTTTGAGAAGTTCTTTATAGATCCTGGATATCAACATTTTGTCTGTACTGTCATTTGCAAATATCTTCTCCCATTGGCAATGAAGAAGTCAAACTCTCTCTCTTCGCAGATGACATGATTCTTTATATGGAAAACCCAAAGGACTCCACCCTCAAACTATTAGCACTCATACAGCAATTCAGTAACGTGACAGGATACAAAGTCAATGTACAGAAATCAGTGGCTTTCTTATACACTAACAATGAAAATACAGAAAGGGAAATTAGAGAGTCAATTCCATTTACTATAGCACCAAGAACCATAAGATACCTGGGAATAAACCTAACCAAAGAGGTCAAGGATCTGTACTCAAAGAACTACAGAACAGTCATGAAAGAAATTGAAGAAGACACAAAAAGATGGAAGACCATTCCATGTTCTTGGATCGGAAGAATAAACATTGTTAAAATGTTTATACTACCTAGAGCAATCCATACTTTTAATGCCATTCTGATCAAAATTCCACTGGTATTTTTCAAATAGCTGGAGCAAATAATCCCAAAATTTGTATGGAATCAGAAGAGACCCCAAATTGCTAAGGAAATGTTGAAAAACAAAAATAAAACTGGCGGCATCACGTTACCTAATTTCAAGCTTTACTACAAAGCTGTGATCACCAACACAGCATGGTACTGGCATAAAAACAGACACATAGACCAGCGGAACAGAGTAGAGAGCCCAGATATGGACCCTCAACTCTATGGTCAAATAATCTTCAACAAAGCAGGAATAAATATACAGTGAAAAAAAACACAGTCTCTTCAATAAATGGTGCTGGGAAAATTGGACAGCTATGTGTAGAAGAATTTTGACCAGTCTCTTACACCATACACAAAGATAAACTCAAAATGGATGAAAGACCTCAACTTGAGACAGGAATCCATCAGAATCCTAGAGGAGAACATAGGCAGTAACCTCCTCGATATCCGCCACAGCAACTTCTTTCAAGATATGTCTCCAAAGGCAAAGGAAACACAAGCGAAAATGAACTTTTGGGACTTCATCAAGATCAAAAGCTTCTGCACAGCAACAGAAACAGTCAACAAAACATAGAGGCAACCCACAAATGTGGTATCTTAATTCATTGTCTTTTGTACAAATACAGAAAGTACATTTTTCAGTTTCCTAGAATACTGAAGTTGATCCTTAGGAAATGAGTATGGGAAAATGTGTGTGTTCAAAGGAACTTGAGGTGGAAAAAGATGAATTGACACAAATAAAAAGGGTTTAAAGTTATGATTTCCCACATGTTCTATAAATCATCCTTGATATTGATTCTATCTCACAATATTTTTGAATCTTGCCTTGTCTGGTGCATCTCCTGAAATATATTCTATATCTATCCTTAACTACAACTTTGATCTTTTGTAATGCTGCTCTTTCTGCATTTTCTTACCTAAGGAATTGCTCTGTTGTAACCTGACCAACAGTATAACAAAATAAGTCATTTTACTGCTGTGATATTTTTCCTTTTGTCACTTTGTAAAGACAATAGGTCACTTTAAAAAATCAAGAGGATGGAGAGAAGAGTCAATTATGTTCTTCAGCTATTATTTTTTAGTTATACATCATAAATATATTAATTTAATTGATTTACTCACAGTGTCTTGGGGCAAGGAGGGAACTTCAGGAAATCTTTTTATATGAAGACAAATATAATGTAATTCATCAAACTTTTCCTACTTCACAATACTAAGCCTTAGAAATTGTGGGTAAATATATGAAAGTACCATTATATACTTTATATTGAGAGTTATGTTATTAAATAACTCAAGAACATACATGCTATTTCAGACAATTTTATTTATTTTATTTTTTAAATTTAAATTCAATTAATTAACATATAATGTATTATTTGTTTCAGGGGTACAGGTCTGTGACTCATCATTCTTATATAATATCCAGTGCTCATTATGACATATACCCTACCCAATGTCCATCACCTAGTTACCCCATCCCCCATTCCTCTTCCCTCCAGCAACACTTGGTTTTGTTTCAGATAATTTTAAATTCTTCCTTGAATTGAAATAATTAACAAAACCTCATTTCAGAAATTGAATAGGATAGTTTTATTGATTAAATATTCTTATAGCTACTTTTTACATATATATTCTTTTTGCAATCATTTTGTAACATTAATGTTTAAAATCAGAGCACACTTTGATAAAATGTCTTATTAATAGCTCTGTAACTACTTCTACATTAAAGATTTGAAATATGTAGTTATGGTTAAACAAATAGTATTTCAAATAATTAATGGCTAACAGCATATAAAAGCCCTTCTGTTTATAAGTGGACTGAGAGGATGAATTGTGAAATGCTGTACGACATTAGGAAATTAAAATGCATATTGCACACTTAATAGTTTTGGAAGGTCATGTTATTTTTCTACAACATAGTAGATATTCCTGTGTGCACTAGATTTCCCTTCCTCTGAAAACCTTCCTTTGTGAATACGCATAACTGACAATATTTTCTTTCACTATATTTTCTTCAAATTTTCATCTTTCTTTCACAAGTTACACCATTTAATCTAAATATGACATAATAACTTCAAAAATAATGATTTTGAAATAAATAAAAACATAAAGAATATAATCCATTCATCACATAAATAGCCACAATTAGTGAATATAAATATGTATTATATTAGCTTCAGGTATTTTTGAGCAAGTAGGAAAAAAATAGAAATTCCCTCCATTACTCTTCTTGTTCCATTTCCAACCCTTCCTTTCCAAATGTATTGCTAATATATCTAATTATATGGAATATTTTGAAATATTCGTCCTTAAGCTTACATGAATTATTATCATATAATAGTATTATCTCATCTATCTTTAGATATTTATATCCATATTGATACAGAGAGATTTCTATTACTAATTTTAATGGTAGGATTATAATTCACTTTATTAGTACACCTCCCTTTATATACCTACATACCGTCAGAAGTATTTTTTTTCCTTTTTTACAAAGAGGGATTCAATAAACAGTCATATAAAAGTTTTCTAGTGCAGGGGCACCTCGATGGCTCAGTCATTAATCTGCCTTCAGCTCAAGTAATGATCCCAGGGTCCTGGGATTGAGACCCGCCTTGGGCTCCCTGCTCTATGGGAACCCTGCTTTTCCCTCTACCAACATCCTGCTTGTGTTCCCTCTCTGGTTGTCTCCCTTTCTGTCAAATAAATAAAATCTAAAACAAAGCAAACAAACAAAATTTCTAGTGCATATTTGTAAACATTCATGCAGGTGATATATCTAAAGCTGTAAGCTTATTCACATATTAAAAACAGTTTTTAATTTTTAAATTTGTATCCTTTGTTATTTTTTATTAATTTTTTATTTCTTTAAAACATTTAAAATTCTTTTATATATTCTCTGACACTCTGCATAGTAGTTATATGAATTTACCATCTCTGCAACAGGGTTTGAGTTTCCATTTTTTCCAAAATCTTTCAAATACATGCTATGTGTTGTCTGTCTTCTTTTATACTGTTAGCTTTACTGGGTATAAATTTATGAATCAACATATCCCCACCACCATTTTTCTGATTACTAACATGATTGGACGCCTTTTAATATAATCATTTTTTTTTCCTATTTTTGTTCATGTCACTAGGTATTTGTCTGTTGGGTAACTTGCTTTTAGTGATTTATTGGAGTTCGTTTTAGTGATTTTGTTGGATATTAGTTCTATCTCATGTGAGAGGACTATGTTAAAAGTCAGCAGATTATTTTTTTAAAAAGATTAAAATGGAGTCTTCATTAAATGCATTTCCCATCTCTACAATTGGAAATTCCAATGCTTTTAATAGTTTAATGCTTTTCCTAGTTTGATTCTTTTTTTTTTTAAAGATAATTATTTTTAATTTTTATTTTTTATAAACAAATTTTTATCCCCAGGGGTACATGTCTGTGAATCGCCAGGTTTACACACTTCACAGCACTAACCATAGCACATACCCTCCCCAATGTCCATTACCCCACCCACCTTTCCCGACCCCCTCCCCCCAGCAACCCTCAGTTTGTTTTGTGAGATTAAGAGTCACTTAT
>PISX010017371.1:30141-43565 GCA_004024625.1 Mellivora capensis | reverse complement strand
ACATTGAGATACCACCTCACACCAGTTAGAATGGCCAAAATCAGCAAGACAGGAAACAACGTGTGTTGGAGAGGATGTGGAGAAAGGGGAACCCTCTTACACTGTTGTTGGGAATGCAAGTTGGTGCAGCCACTCTGGAGAACAGTGTGGAGGTTCCTCAAGAAGTTAAAAATAGAGCTTCCCTATGACCCTGCAATTGTGCTACTGGGTATTTACCCCAAAGATACAGATGTGGTGAAAAGAAGGGCCATCTGTACCCCAATGTTTATAGAAGCAATGGCCACGGTTGTCAAACTGTGGAAAGAACCAAGATGCCCTTCAACAGACGAATGGATAAAGAAGATGTGGTCCATATACACTATGGAGTATTATGCCTCCATCAGAAAGGATGAATACCCAACTTTTGTAGCAACATGGACGGGACTGAAGAGATTATGCTGAGTGAAATAAGTCAAGCAGGGAGAGTCAGTTATCATATGGTTTCACTTATTTGCGGAGCATAACAAATAACACGGAGGACATGGGGAGATGGAGAGGAGAAGGGTGTTGAGAGAAATTGGTGGGGAGATGAACCATGAGAGACTATGGACTCTGAAAAATAACCTGAGGGTTTTGAAGGGGTGGAGGGTGGGAGGTTGGGGGAGCCTGGTGATGGGTATTATGGAGAGCATGCATTGCATGGAGCACTGGGTGTGGTGTAAAACTATGAATTCTGTTACGCTGAAAAGAAATAAAAAAAAAACAACAACAACAGACACTAATCCAGGTTCTGCCAGCTCATTCATCGACACTTCAGTGAGATGGCGACTTCTCTGGGTCCCAGTCATGTGTTAAAACCAGTTGTTACTTTTCTAGGAGCTTTGAGAGCTCGATGTTCAACAAAGCCATTATTAAAAATTAAATTTACCATTTAATAAGCCCTCTTTAAAAACCGAAGTAATAAATACTCAAAACTCATCACTTCATAACTATTTACTACATTTTACCATGACTCCAGGGCTATGGGTTTTGTATGTGATGGACAAATTTCATAATGGTTTGCTACAGTGCATTTCTTTCCAACTCTGTGTTCAGGAACATCTTGCTGGTATCTTGAAATCAGCCCTGGTGGGAGTATTTATACCACAGAAATTAGCAAAGATTCCCACCCCCAGAGAACTGGTTTTTAAAGATTTACCCACACACGGTGGTCTCGTATTCCTAATTTGAAGAAATGAGCTGGAAACTACTTTCGATCACACTCAAATTCCAATTGAAATAATCAGCAGAAGAGACAAAGGGGAAAACCCTGCCAAGTTGTCCTAGTGTTTAAAAGCAACCATTAACAAGTCAGATATGCAAGCCTTCTGGAAAAGAAACCTGAAAAGGCCACTTTTCGGAAACTGTGTGTTCTACCCATGAAGAAAGAATCAAAAACAAAAACTCCAGAATGAGGACAAGGAAACAAAGTGTCCAGCCACACTCTGTTCTCTCCTTCCCACTTGCCTATTTTATGTGATAATTATTCCAACCAACAGATAGGAATTGCTCACATAATAAATGCTGTACCTGCAATAAAATAGCTATTTGGATTCCCCTGTCCATATTTTACTGGAGTTAGTAGCTCCCAATGTTAAAAAAAAAAAATCCTCCAAAACAAAACAAAACAAAACAGGCCAACTAGTAACAGACATTTCCATGAAATCTGCAATAAAAGAAAGGTACGAGAAAGTGGTTCCTCTATAAAGATGTAAGCACATCTCCAGATTATTCAAGTGTATTCCAAGCACCTGAATCCTATAACAGAGCTATTATGCAACCTTCCACTAAATACCAATTCTAGCTGTTTTCCTAAAAGATTTCCATGCAAACCAGTGTTTTGTTTGTTCATTTGGATAAACAAACCTTTATCTAAATAAGCCTTTATTCTGAGGAATCCACTACTCATTTTCCTTAAGACATCATTTTAATTTCTCAAATTGATGTTCGAAGCACTCTTTCCCCAGGAAAGACACAGTACCAGACACACCAGGTGAGAGGTGATAGGCAACCTTCTGCTGAGGGGGAACTGAGAACATGCCCATCTCCTTCTCCCAGACCACTCCTCTGGCATCAGACAGGGGCATCTAATCTTGCTAATGACTAAGTCATTCCCATCTCTGCCATCGTATTTTTGGACTCATAGGAAAGCGAGATATGTGGCAGGTAGAGGATGAAAAGAATCAGGAAGAGGAGGAATAATATTATCTGACTTTACCTCAAAGTCTCACTCCAGTGAAAAGGAAAATTTGAATGGGGGTGGGAAGTTAGAAGTAGACATGTCCCAGAACGTTTGTAACGGCTTTGAAACAGAAAGACATCCTTATGAGGCCTCATCAGTAATAGCTACCAATCACTGAACATTCTCTATATTCAAGGAAATGTGCTAATTGCTTTATATTTTTATTTCTGACCTTTCTGGGGCAGACAGTGTTATCATCCCTCTTTAAGGATTTGAAGCTGATCCTCAGAGAATTTTATTGGCCCAAGTCCACACCACTAATAAGTGGTAAAGCAAAGAGTTAACGCCAATTCTAAGACTATTCTATAGTCCCAATACCAGCATCTCCCAAAATGTAGGCCAGAGTCCCTCCTCCTTATTCAGGTAAATTTGGAAGTATAGTATATCCCTACAGAATGAAATTATTATGTTGTTAAGAAGTTCTGCTGTAAATCAACCTGTTAAAACTTTAGCCCAGTATTTCTTAAACCAACAATTTTTCTTAACGATTTTTTTTTTTGAGAGAGAGTGAGAGAGTGAGCAAGAGAGAAAGCACGAGTGGGGGGAGAGGTAGAGAAGAAACAGGCTCCCCAGCACCCTGGGATTATGACCTGAGCTGAAGGCAGATGCAGAACTGACTGAGTCACCCAGGCGCCGTCCCAAACCAACAGGTTTTGATCAGGAAAGGCTTCTTATTATTGTGTAATATCTAAAAATTTTATGTCATGCACTCAGTGGCCTTTACTTATTCAACAAAACATGGTGGAGGAACATGTATATCCTGGGCCCTTCCTGCTGGGCTAACACTTCATATAGGGTCTGGAAACATCTCTGGTTAGAGCCCTCCTTGCGGAAACAATGCAAAGGCCCTGAGGTGCAACTAAGTTTTATTTGTTGTTGGTTGATGGGAGCACAGTGAATGAGGAAGGAAGTGGCAGGCACGTGTTGAATTCAGAGGGTGGTCAGGGACAAAATAGGTAGAGTTTTAGCTCTATTCATATTCATTAGCATTAGGGAATAATACAATCTACTCAGAATTGTGAAACGAGAAATGATCACTCTGGCTGCCATCTAACAAGTGGACTATGGGAGAATAAGGATGGAACTAGGAGGACAATTAGAAGGCCGATGTAATATTCTGGGAGAGATGACAGAGGCTGGAGCCAGGGGGTCTCGGGGGAGTGGTGAGAAGTGTGAGCCACATTTTGTAGGCAAGCCTACTGGTATTTATGAATAGACTAGCTATAATGGCTGAGGGAAGGAAAAGAAGTAAGGATGACTCCTAAGGTTTGTTTGTTGTTGTTGTTGTTGTTGTTGTTGTTGTTTTGTCCAGAGCAACTTCATGGATTGTTATGCATTGAATTGTCTGCCCCCAAAAGAAATGTTGAAGCGCTAACCCCCAGTACCTCAGACTGTGACCTTATTTGGAAATAATGTCTTTGTAGATGTCATCAGTTAAATCAGAATGAGGTCATAGCGGATGAGGTTGAGACTTTAAGGCAATGTAACTGGTGTTTAGCAAAGAAACACAGAAAGGAGAGTGCCATGCAAAGCCAGAGAAGACGGCCATGTGACACTGGGGGCCAGAGACTGGAGTGGTGCATCTAACAGCTAGGAATCCCCAAGGATTATGGCAAACACCAGAAACAAGAAGAGTCAAGGAAGGATTCTCTGCTTCCTCTCCCCTTCTACAGGTTTCAGAGGGAACATGGCCCTGCCAACACACTGATTTTGGATCTCTATTGGAGATAATAAATTCTGATGTTTTAAGCCCTCCCCCACCACCCCGTTTGTGGTCCTTTTATAGTAGCCCTAGGAACTAAGACACGGATAGTGGGACCAATAACCAGCTGGAGGTTGGGAAAACTCTGGAAGGAGTCAGGATGGAGGGGGTAATATTTGAACCATCAACAATCAAATGGGAAAGAGAAGCTAAATTGATTTCTTATTGAGGTATGTTTGGCATTATTATAAGCCAGGATCTCTCACAGGACCCTTTGTGAAATATTAGCTCAGTAAGATATTAATGGATTTTTTAAAAGATTATTTATTTATTTATTTGACAGGGAGAGAGAGATCACAAGTAGACAGAGCAGCAGGCAGGGAGAGAGGGGGAAGCAGGCTCCCCACTGAGCAGAGAGCCCGATGCGGGGTTCGATCCCAGGACCCTGAGATCATGACCTGAGCTAAAGGCAGAGGCTTTAGCCCACTGAGCCACCCACGTGTTCTGATATTAATGGATTTTAAAGGGAAAAAGGTTTGGAAAAATTTGAGTTAAACAAACCTAAACGAGCTTCCTGGTTCCAGAACATCTCAGAGCCTTTCATTTGTTAATGGGCAACATGTGTTTATCTGACTGTGACTCTATTCTTAGAGAGATCCTGAATCCAGAGGTTTACATGAGACATACACAGATGAGGACACTAGGTCCAGGTTGAACAATTTCTCTAGTCCTGGGTTAATTTTCTCAAGCCCCCACTTAACTACTATAAACAGTAAAGCTGGAATTTGAAGCCAGATCTAGATGATTCTGAAGTCCATGTATTTTACAATATATCACTGTGTAAATGACATAACATAAGAAAATGTGCCTCCATCTAACTTTTGACAAAAGCAGAATTCTGGGTAAACTGGGTAATCTTGGCATTTGCAAAACCTACAGGTGCTAAAATTGCAAGTGATTTAAGGGCATATTTATCTACAATGCAATGAAAATGACATGCCCAGAGAATGCTTCATAATGGATTTCTAGTGTACGTCCTTCAGTTTTGAAAATGATTTTTTAGGGGGTGGCTAAAGCCCTCAGTCCTTTAGGATTCACAGCAAAAGCACTATCTTCCAGTGAGAAATTCTTTATTTTTCTGATATAAATTAGCCCAATTCTTTTTAGACTCGGCTCCTTTTTCCTATCTACTGTAACTAAATTCATCAAATAAAAAATTAAGATACACAGTGTGGCAAATACAAGGGTAAGACTAGGCACTATGGATGAGAATATTTTATATGAGGATGATTCCGGGAAATTCTGCAATGTCATCTTAACTATTATTCCCTGAGGTGACAAGAAACTCCTCCCTGATTCCAAAACAGAGATATTATTATGTATTACACATTACATATTATTATGTAATACTCCCTTAGTTGAGTCTAGTACTTTGCTTATCTCTTAACCGCGCATTGTCTCATCTGGTCTTCAGAGTAGTTAGTGGCTCTTCAACAGGGGCCCATGTTGACAGAGCAGAGCTGGGGCAGACTCCAAGTTCACTAGACCATCCACTCAATTCAATAAACAGGCTGACCCTTTAACAACATGAAGGTCAGGAATGTGACCCCCTGTACAGCTGAAAAATCAGACTCTCCCCCAACATTTAACGACTAATAACCTACTGTTGACTGGAAGCCTTCCAATAACATCAACAAGTAACACATATTTTGTATGTCATATGAATTATATGCTGTATTCCTACAATAAAGGAAGCTAAAGAAAATATTATTTTTTAAAAAGATTTTATTTATTTATTTGACAGACAGAGATCACAAGTAGGCAGAGAGGCAGGCAGAGAGAGAGAGAGAAGGAGAAGGAAGCAGGCTTCCTGCTGAGCAGAAAACCCAATGTGGGGCTCGATCCCAGGACTCCCGGGATCATGACCTGAGCCGAAGGCAGAGGCTTTAACCCACTGAGCCACCCAGGCGTCCCAGAAACGAAAATATTATTAAGAAAATCATAAGGAAGAAAAAATACATTTAGAGTACTATACTGCATTTATTAAAAAAAACAACGTGCATGTAAGTGGTCCCATGCAGCTCAAATTATGTATCTTCAGCTCCTACTGTGTGCTAGACTCCAATGTAGGCAGAGAGAACCAAACACACAAAGTATTTGCCTTCATGAAGTTTACCCTACAGTGGGAAAGAGCCCAATGAGAGCTATCAAGAAAATGAAAGCAGGGTAAAGGGGCTCAGAGTGATGGGTCGAGGAGGGATGTTATTTTACAACGGGATGGTTAGGGAGGGTCCCTCTGAGAAAGTGACGTGGGAGCAGCTCTGAAGGATATGAGAGACTTCCATTTGAATCCAGGGAGAGGAGAGCTTCTAGCTGGAAAACTGTGATCACAAAGGCCTTATCACAGGAGGCAAAGAGGATGGAAACTAGTGTGGCTGTGGTCCAGCAAGTAAGGGGGAATGTGGTACTGAGTGGGGCCAGGTATCAGATCATTCTGGGTGTTGAAAGTCAACATGTGATTTGGAGGAATCCCTTCTCCCCACCCTGATGTTTCCATCCATGGTGGGGCTGGCCTCTGGCCACCCTGTTGCTCACTCCCAGGAGGCTGGGGTGAGAGGTAGAAAGGTTTATCTGATGGATAAACATGGGCGTGCTAGGCTCTGTAGGGGGAGCAATGCTCTCCTCTCTTCACCCGGTCTGGGCCTGTACACGGCTGGGGAAATCTGCCCAACGCTGGGCTTCAGTTGCAGGAGATTCATTTGCCCAGAATTAAGAGTTTCAGCCCAACGCAGCTTGTCTCAGGAATACAGATGGCATTGCACTCTCCACCTGCCTTGCTCCTTGTCTTCTCAATTTCTCCAGAAATTGGGGGAAGGAAAGGAGTTTGCTATTCCGGAGGGCTCCCTATTTTATTCTATTCTCCCAGTAAAATAGAACTTGGGGTTTATTCTGAGTGTAACAGACTGGAATTTTTTCCCGCACCTCACTGTCTCTATTATCCTGCAAACATTTCATCATATATGTAATTAGGAAAGGCATCATATATGTAATTAGAAAAACAGAATCAGCTTCACCCACATATTCAGAATTTGAAGTCCCATATGGTCTGACTTGCCCACACCAGCCCTGGAAAGCTGTAAGAGCTGATCACAAGAAATGA
The DNA here is from genome assembly GCA_004024625.1 of Mellivora capensis. Taxonomy (NCBI): domain Eukaryota; kingdom Metazoa; phylum Chordata; class Mammalia; order Carnivora; family Mustelidae; genus Mellivora; species Mellivora capensis. Next base: position 36,443 of record PISX010017371.1, on the reverse strand, counting down.
TCTTTAAAAATCTAACTGTCTCAGGGGCACCTGGATGGCTCAATCAGTTAAGTGTCTACCTCCAGCTCAGGTCATGATCCCAGGGTCCTGGGATGGAGCCCCGTGTCGGGCTCCCGGTCAGCGGGGAGCCTGCTTCTCCCTCCACCCCTCCCCACCACTTGTGCTCTTTCTCTCTCAAATAAATAAATATTTTTTAAAAAATCAGACCATCCCAAATACCTTCGCACAGGTAATCAGAGGGCAACAAAATCACGGACAAATAAATGTGGAATTGAAACCCCTCGTTAAGTATTTTAAAATCAAGTATGCATAGTATCCAAGAGGAGCCCACAGACATTGATCTGGTTCTTCTGCCATGGGATGGAAACATCACCTACAATTACCTCTGTAGTTTCTGAAAGCAAAACAAAACCAAGCTAACAAAACAAACTATTTTCATTCTCTTCCTTGCTGCATTCTCACTTCTGTCCATACCATCTTTCCCCAATCATTAATGATCTCCAAATTCCCAAATTCAAAGGTCTTTGTCTTAATTGCCTTCTCTGACATGTTGACATTACCACTTTGGTAAATTTACCAATGCTTTGCCTTCTGTAATCTGTGCTTTCGTGGATCTTCTAGAATGTTTTCCTTCATGGCTACCTTTGCTCCTGCCTTCCCCTTAAAGGGTTTCCCGGGAGTCTAACCTTGGTCCACAGCTTATCTCTCTCCACACATTCTCTCCAGGGTGGTCCCATCACTTTAAGATGATCTTCCATGGGACACCACTCAAATAACCACTCTTTTCTGAAGCTGCAGGCTCATCTACCCAGCTGCCTACTGAACACCTTCACCCCATGCCCCATGGGTATATTAAACTCAATTGGTCCACACGGAACCTAATCCTTTTGCTAAAACACAGTGAATTGAACACATTTGTTTATTTCTGTTCCCTCACAAAACCACGCTAATAAATCCCATGGCCAAAGAAAACAGCAAATATGGCAGATTAAAATTTTGTTGTTACTGTTAGATGGAAAGTGAACAGATAGTTTGCAGAGAGTGAAAGCAGAATATCAATGAGAGACAAGCTCATTCATGTCACAACATCACAGACAGGCCAATGGTAAGTCCGCGACACTGCAGGAGGCAAGGGACAGCATGGCACCAAAACCAGAGGGACAGATGAGAGTCTGTAACACAGGGTAGAGACTCAGAACCCTCCTGACCCTAGCAGAGGAACAGACTCCTTCTGCAGAAAATTTATTCTTTGAAAAATTAAGCCATTGAAACTCTAGACTTGGGAATATGAAATATAGGAAAAGTTGGGGAAGAAAGTCTACATACTGATTGCCTCTGGTCCCTCTAACACTCAGCTCTAAGAAAGCTGACAGCCCTCTCTGCCTCTATCTCTCACCCATGCAGGAGAAAGAAGGAGTTTTCTCTGGAATACCTGAATCCACTGAAAGAAGAGTCCTATAGAGACTTATTTGTCCTTGTGAATATTACTTGTGAAGTACCTTGGAACCCACCAATCAACACTAGGGACCTAGTGAACTGCTGGCAAATCCCATCAAGACAATGGAGCTTCCAAACAGCAACTTGGTTTCTCATACTAAATATAAAACTAGAGTCAAAGAAGTGCTGGACATTGGAAGAAAGTCTTTAATTTGGAAGAAAGAGCAAAAGAAATTACTTGAAAAAAAAATCAGAAGAAACAAAAATACAAGGTATGGAATAATTCTTTAAAAAATTCTTTAAAAAACCATATATATATATATATATATATATATTATATATACCAGATATATCTTTAGGGAGGTAAGAGAAGATATTACATTCATTTAACCACAGAATACTTCATTCTTAAAAGAGAATGAAGGACAAGAACTTGTTCCTGAAAACTAAAAATAAGATGGGAGCAATTTTAAGATTTTGATAGAAGAGTGGGACAATAAAGACACATAAATCTCCTAGAAAATATAACTAAAAGAAAAAGGGGCTTAAAAAATAGATAGAAAAAAGATAAGATAATTAAGAGATTGGTTCTGGAAGACCAACATCCAACTAATGGGGGTTCTAGAAAGAGAAGAGAGGTACAATGCAAGGGAGGAAATTATCAAAGCAATAATACAAAAACATTTAGCAGAGGTATAAGACATAACTCCCAGATTTAAAGGGACCACCAAGTTCCCGGATCAAGGAATGAAATGACACAGAAGAGTTTCCAGAAATAAAGAGACTGTCATTAACTTTCCAGAGAGAGAAAGAGAGATATCACAAAAGAGTATCAAGAACCAAGATGACATGAAACTTTTCAATAGCAGCTAAGAGATGCTGGGAAAACATGCCTTCAAAATACTAAGAGGAAAATAATTTTCAAATTAGAATTAAGTGCTCAGCCAAACTTTAAAACAAGTGTGAGGATAAATTAAGGGAACCTTGTAAGGTTTCTATCAAACTAATTCTTACACTACACAACTCAGGAAGCTACTGGTAGATATTTTCCACCAAAACGATGATGAAAACCAAGAAAGGGAAAGACAGAAATTTCATGACTAGGGGAAATAATGCAGAAGAGAAATCCAAGATGACAGCTGTGCCTGGAGAGCCACCAGTGTAGGTCGGAGCAGTAAGACAGAGCAAAGATCCTCAAGAAAATAAAAAATACGCCTACCACACAGGTTTTTGTAAAAAATCGTATCTGTAAGGATAGTACAGTTCTGTCCACAGCTTTGGAAGAAGTCCTTATAATGTCACAGAAAACTAAGCAATCCAAAAAGAGGAAGTTATTCTCTCGACAGAGAATATAAAACTGCACAGGAAGGCAATGCAGGGCGTATTACTCGGCTCAGCAGTGAGTCATACTTGCATAATAAAGTAAGCATCAGACACTGATTTAGCAACAACCAGATATTCCACAGCCATTTGAACAGGATGGGGGCAGGCAAGTTGGGACATCAGGTAAGATTGCTAAATTCCCACCTTGATTAATAGGAAGTCCATAGGAAATATCTCAAATTGAGAAAAACACACAACTCTTAAACCAGTAAGTCAAGAAATAGACTATGCAGATTACTTAGAAATTTGGAGTTAGATAACAGAAGAAACAGACAAGAGCCAGAGAAAACCTTACAGATAAGGGAAGGGTGGGGAGTGATGGTGAAGACGACTAAAATTTTTTATGATGAGAAGCATAATAGGATTTGGATTTTTCACCTACATATGTGAATTATGTTGACAAAAATCAAAAGTAATCAAGAAGAACCCAAACACCCAACTTAGTATCTTCTTCCCTAAACATGTTCCTACTTCTCTATTTTCTGTCTTTGTTAGAAATATTCTCAAATATTCTCAATTCTCAAATTGCCTATATTTTAACCATATCTCTCAGTTAAGCTGAGAGTCTGAACAAAGGGTAGGAATTTGGGGCACCTGGGTGGCTCGCGTCATGATCTCAGGGTCCTGAATTGAGCCCCACATAGGGCTCTCTGCTCGGCGGGGAGCCTGCTTCCTCCTCTCTCTCTGCCTGCCTCTTTGCCTACTTCTGATCTCTGTCTGTCAAATAAATAAATAAATAAAATCTTAAAAAAAAAAAAAAAGGTGGGAATTAAAAAAAAGAAAACCACAGGCCGAAAATGACATCACTTAGGCCAAGTCCCCAAACTAGGGCTTAATGCATAGTCTAACTGCAGATTCAACCTTTCCCAGAAATATAGTCTTCATTAGTCAGTCAGGAATTTTCTGATGGGTACCTATGAGTCTGCCACAGGGGTCCTCTCCAACCTCCCCCTGGGAAGATGAGGTAATCTGCATGATAAGAGCCTTTGTTTTTTCCCCCTAAGAGAAAGATGAACAATCATTTTCTTTTACTAATAACTTTCTTGCTCCACCCTCCTATAAAAACCTTCCATTTTTTTTTTTTATGGAGCCTCAGAGATTCCCCTCTACTTGCTAGATGGAACGCTGATCCAATTCAGAAATCACTTGATAATCACCAGTTAGATCTTTAAAAATTAAAAAAAAAATTTAAAATAGGAAAGGAAAGGAAAGGAGTAGTAGTCTCAAAACACTGAAGCTAGAAACCCTGGATTCTTTCTTGATTTATCTCTCTCCTTGCAGCCTTCCTGCAGCCAATCAATCACCAACTGAATCTCTTAGTTGTCTTTCAAATTTGCCCTCTCCTCCTTAGCACTACTCCCAAGTCCTAATCCAGGTCCTTATCATAACTTGCTTGGACCACTGCAAATCTCTAAGCCATTCATGACCCTGACCTTAACTCCTAGTTAGATGAATTTCCCCACACAATTCATTGCTGTTGCCTTTCCTATTTTCTTGGGCCAGGGGTTTTAGACCTTTTCAAACTCTGTTGCATGGCAACAGATAACCAATGCACAGGCAAGATATCAGCATAAAGTAGGAAGTGGATAAAAGGCAGGATGGAGCGGGACAAGTCAATAGATCGCAGACTGCAGAGAGCCTGGAAGCTGTTCAGAACCTTTATCGTCTAGTGAAGAAACGACTGAGGGCTCTGTATTTTGTAAAGAATATTATGGCCATAGTGTGAGGATGGATTTAAATGCAAAGAGAGAAGGCACAGACACCAGTTAATGAAGTTTATAGTAACACAGAACTAAGATGAGGGAACCTAAACCAGGTAAAGGCAATAGTAAAGGTGTGGACAGGGCAGACTTCAAAAATAATTTGAAGGTAAAATTAGCAGGACCTTGTGAATGATGAGATATTGTATGCTGAAATAGAACAGAATCTAGGATGATTCCTAGATCTGACTTACATGGCTGGGGCAGATAGTGGTATCATTAACTAAGAAATCCCACAGATGTAGGAAAAGATGTTAGGGTTTGAAGCTGACAGCCATGTAAGAATTCTTGAGACATCTTTGGTGCAAAAGGTGATTTTTATTAAAGCACAGGTACAGGACATGTGGGCAGAAAGAGCTGCCCCGGGGTCATGAGGAGTGGCCCATTATATACTTTCAAGTTGGGTAGGGGTTAGGGATAATAAAAATCTCTAATGAATTTTGGAAGCAAGGTTTCCAGGACCTTGGAGGGACTAGCTATTGTTGTGGAAAGGTCATTTATTATTGTCTAATAAAACTTGAGTCATGAGACCCTTCAGATGTGTATCGGTGGGTCATATGCTTGGGGGATGACTGCCAACATGTACCTTGGGGCGGGGGCGGGGGGGGGCGATGGGATGGTAGAGATAAAGTAAGTTCTCAAAGGAATTTTTATATGTTAATGTAGACTTACAGGATCCTTGGGGACTAAGATTGCCTTTTGCCCTTAGCAAAGTATTAACTCCGTGGCAGCTGATTCCCTAGAGGAATGTCACTTTGCCTGTTTCAAGGACGTGTCAATAGACCATAGATGACAAGCAAACTTAATAATTTTTCTTCTGCCTTTGTTTCCCACATCACCACTACTCGATTTCGCCATGCTTTTAACTAGCATTAGTGCATTAATGGGTATGCATGTGTGTATGTGTGAGCACGCGCATGCACTCGAGTATATAAAGGGAGGAGTAAAGAAATCTGAGAAAATGAAAATCAGCCCTTCTGGTAATCACATAGCAATGTTCCCGACAGAACAGTGACAACATTTCTACATGCCCAAGGCCACACTGCAGCTGCCCAATGACTGGCAATCCTTTGTTCTGTCTGGGCAGTTCCTGCTTTCTTAGCCATGCGGCAGGCCCCTCCCCCAGAAGACAAGCCAAAAGAACAGAGGACAACAACCACAGGGTCCGCATAAAACTGCAAAATCCCAACACCAGGGGAAAACAGTATATTAAGCTCCTGGTGTTGTTCACAGCCTGTATATTTCTTGGATACAACTTTTTTCTCTCTCTTTTTTTAAATTCTTTCTCATTATTCTTGGCTCTTTTTTTTTTTTTTTTAACCTACTTATCATTTCAACCAGATATTTAACACAACACATTCCATAGTTGTGGACTTTTTTCATACATACACTTTTTTCCCCCTTTTCTTTATATATATAGATATAAGCTTCAATGTAGTCTTTTTTCCCCTCCTCCATATTACCTTTATATATATACCAATTTTAATTTCCCTTTATCTCTAGAAAGTTGAGTTCTCAAACAAAGATAACAAGATACATGCAGGAAGGACTGAAATACACTTCCTCACCCACATGGAGGGACTATAACCACCTTCCTGGCACCTCCCCACCCCACTTTTTTATTTTATTTATTTTTTCTTTTTTGTTGGTGTTTTTGTTTTTGTACTTTATAAATTTTACTCTTGGGGCTCATTTTGGCTGGGTTTTTTTTTTTTTTTTTTT
>PISX010017371.1:0-30041 GCA_004024625.1 Mellivora capensis | reverse complement strand
TATGGATATAAGCAAGATGTCAGAAATAGACTTCAGAGTAGTAGTAATGAAGACAATAATCAGGCTGGGGAAAACGATTAATGGCAACATAGATTCGTTAAGGGCAGAAGTGAAGCAGATTTGGCAGAACTTAAAAATGCTATCAATGAGACACAACTTAATCTAGATACTCTAACAGTTAGGGGAAATGAGTCAGAAGAATGATTGGTGGTCTTGAAGAAAAACTGATAGAAAAGAAGAAGCAGGGGGAGGCTTGGAACAAACAGCTTAAAATCCATGAAAACAGAATTAGAGAAATAAATGATGCCATGAAACATTCCAACGTCAGAATTACTGGGATCCCTGAGGAGGTGGGGAGATAGAGAGAGAGAGAGGACTAGAAGATATATTTGACCAAATCGTAGCCAAGAACTTCCCCAATCTGGGGAATGAAACAAGCAATTGTGTCCTAAAAGCAGAGAGGACACCCTCCAAGATCAATGAGGGCAGATCAACGCCCAGGCATGTAATAGTAAAACTCGCAAATCTTAGAACCAAGGAAACCATTTTAAGGGCAGTTAGGGGGAAAAGATTCCTTACGTACAGAGAAAGGACCATCAGAATAACGTCAGACCTGTCCACAGAGATGTGGCAAGACAGAAAGGGCTGGCAAGACATATTCAGGGCACTAAATAAGAAGAATATGCATCCAAGAATTCTTTATCAAGCAAGGCTGCCATTCAGAATAGATGGAGAGGTAAGAAGCTTCCAGGACCAGCAGAGACTAAAAGGAGATGTGACCAGTAAGCTGGCCCTGCAAGAAATATTAAGGGGGGGGGGGTTATAAAAGGAGAAAGACCCCAAGAGAACAGAAGACCCATACAGAACAGAGACGTACCGAGATAATCCATAAAAACAAAGACTTCACGGGCAACGTGATGACAATAAAATCTTATCTATCAATAATCATTCTCAACATGAACAGCCTAAATGCTCCCATAAAACGGCACAGGGTTGCAGACAGGATAAAAAGACAGGACCCACCAAATGCTGTCTACAAGAGACTCATTTTGAACCTAAAGATACATCCAGACTGGAAATGAAGGGATGGAGAACAATCTTTCCTGCCAACAGACCTCAAAAGAAAGCTGGGGCAGAAATTCTCATATCAGATAAATTAGATATTAAGCTAAAGACTGTAGTCAGGTACAGAAGGATACTATATCATTCTTAAAGGGTCTATCCAACAAGAAGATCTAACAGTTGTAAATATCTATGCTCCCAACATGGGAGCAGCCAACTACAAAAACCAACTGTTGATCAAAATAAAGAGGCATATTGATAATAATACATTAATTGTAGGAGACCTTAACACTCCACTCTCAGCAATAAACAGATCAACTAAGCAGAAAATCAAGAAACAAGAGCTTTGAATAACACTGGACCAGATGGACCTCATAGATATATACAGAACATTCCACCCTAAAACAACAGAATACACATTCTTTTCAAGTGTGCATGGAAACTTTCTCCAGAATAGACCACATACTGGATCACAAATCAGGTCTCAACTGATACCAAAAGACCGAGATTATTTCCTGCATATTCTCTGACCACAATGCTTTGAAACTGGAACTCAATCACAAGAAAAAGTTTGGAAGAAATGCAAACATTTGGAAGCTAAAGACCATCCCACTCAAGAATGTTTGGGTCAATCAGGAAATCAAAGAAGAACTTTAGTTACTTCATGGAAACCAATGAGAACGAAGACATATCGATCCAAAACCTAAGGGATATGGCAAAGGCAGTCCTAAAGGGGAAATACATAGCCATCCAAGCCTCACTCAAAAAAAAAAAAAAAGAAGAAGAAGAAGAAGAAAATCCTGAATACATAAACTGTCTTTACACCTTAAAGATCTGGAGAATCAACAACAAATTAAGCCTAACCCATGCATGAGAAGGGAAATAATTAAGATTAGAGCAGAGATCAATGAATTAGAAACCAGAAATACAGTAGAACACATTAACAAAACTAGAAACTGGTTCTTTGAAAGAATAAGATCAATAAACCACAGCCAGACTTATCCAAAAGAAAAGAGAAAGGACCCAAATTAATAAAATTATGAATGCAAGGGGAGAGATGATGACTAACACCAAGGAAATAAATACAATTATCAGAAATTATTATCAACAGCTATATGACAATAAATTACGCAACCTGGAAGAAATAGATGCATTCTTGGAAACCTATAAACTTCCAAGACTGAAACAGGAAGAAACTGACAACCTGAATAACAAGATTGAAGCAATGATCAAGAACCTCCCAAAAAACAAGAGTCCAAGGCCTGATGGATTCCCTGGGGAATCTACCAAACATTCAGAGAAGAAATAATACCCATTCTCCTGAAGCTGGTTCAAAAAATAGAAACAGAACAAAAACTTCCAGACTCTTTCTATGAGGCAAGCATTACCTTGATCCCAAAACGAGCCCATCAAAAAGGAGAATTTCAGACCAATATCCCTGATGAATACAGATGTCAAAATTCTCAACAGATTCTAGCTAACAGGATCCAACAGTACATTAAAAGGATTATACATCAAGACCAGGTGGGATTTATCCCTAGGATGCAAGGGTGGTTCAACATTCGCAAATTAATCAATGTGATAGAACACATAAATAAGAGACAAGAACCACATGGTCCTCTCAACTGATGCAGAAAAAGCATTTACAAAATACAGCATCCTTTTCTGATTAAAACTCTTCAGAGTATAGGGATAGAAGGAACATTTCTCAACTTCATAAAATCCATCTATGAAAAACCCACAGCAGATATCATTCTCAATGGAGAAAAGCTGAGAGCCTTCCCACTGAGATCAGGAACACGACAAGGATTTCCACTCTCACCACTACTGTTCAACACAGTACTAGAAGTCCTAGCAACAGCAATCAGACAGCAAAAAGAAATAAAATGTATTCAAACTGGCAAAGTAGAAGTCAAACTCACTCTCTTTGCAGGTGACATTCTCACCCAAGTCTCCATCCCCAAACTACTAGAACTCATACAGAAATTCAATAATGTGGCAGGATAAAAAAAATCAATGCACAGAATCAGTTGTTTTCTTATACACTAACAATAAAACTGTGGAAAGAGAAATTAAAGAATTGATTCCATTTACAAAAGCACCAAAAACTGTAAGATACCTTGGAATAAACCTAACCAAAGAGGTAAAGGATCTGTACTTCAGGAACTACAAAACACTCATGAAAGAAATTGAAGAAGACACAAAAAGATGGAAAAACATTCCATGCCCATGGATTGGAAGAATAAACATTGTTGAAATGTCTATACTGCCCAGGGCAATCTACACTTTCAACACCATCTCAGTCAAATTACCATTGGCATTTTTCAAAATGCTGAAACAAACAATCTTAAAATTTGTGTGGACCAGAAAAGACCCTAAATCACCAAAGATATATTGAAAAAGAAAAAGAAATCTGGGGGCATCATGTTGCTCGATTTCAAGGTATATTACAAAGCTATGATCACCAAGACAACATGGTACTGGCACGAAAACGGACACATAGACCAGTGAGACAGAACAGAGAGCCCAGATATGGACCCTCAACTCTATGGTCAACTAATCTTTGACAAAGCAGGAAAAAATATCCAATGGAAAAAAGACAGTCTCTGCAATGAATGGTGCTGGGAAAATTGGACAGCTATGTACAGAAGAATGAAACTGGACCATTCTCTTACACCATACACAAAGATAAACTCTAAATGGATGAAAGAACACAATGTGAGACAGGAATCCATCAAAATCCTAGAGGAGAACATAGGCAGTAACCTCTTCGACATCGGCCACAGCAACTTCTTTCAAGACATGTCTCCAAAGGCAAGGGAAACAAAAGTAAAAATGAACTTTTGGGATTTTATCAACATAAAAATCTTCTGCTCAGCAAAGGAAACAGTCAACAAAACAAGGAGGCAACCCATGGAATGGGAGAAGAGATTCACAAATGACACTACAAACAAAGGGCTGATATCTAAGATCTATAAAGAACTTCTCAAACACAACACCCAAAAAACAGATAATCAAGTCAAAAAATGGGCAGAAGACATGAGCAGACACTTCTCCAAAAAAGACATACAAATGACTAACAGACACATGAAAAAGTGTTCATCATCATGAGCCATCAGGGAGATTCAAATCAAAACCACATTGAGATACCACCTTACCCCAGTTAGAATGGCAAAAATTGACAAGGCAAGAAACAACACATGCTAGAGAAGTTGTGGAGAAAGGGGAACACTCTTACCCTATTGGTGGGAATGCAAATTGGTGCGACCACTCGGAAAACTGTGGAGGTTCCTCAAGAAATTAAAAATAGAGCTACCCTGTGACCCAGCAATTTCACTACTGGATATTTACCCCAAAGATACAGATGTAATGAAAAGAAGGGCCATATGCACTCCAATGTTCACAGCAGCAATGTCCACAATAGCCAAACTGTGGTAAGAGCTGAGATGCCCTTTAATAGACAAATGGATAAAGAAGATGTGGTCCATATACATGATAGAATATTACTCAGCCATCGAAAGGATGAATACCCAATTTCTGCATCAACATGGATGGGACTGGAGGAGATTATGCTGAGTGAAGTAAGTCAAACAGAGAAAGTCAATTATCATATGGTTTCACTTATTGGCAGAACATAAGTAATAGCACAAAGGACATTAGGAGAAGGAAGGGGAAAATGAAGCAGGAGAAATTGGAGTGGGAGACGAACCATGAGACACTATGGATTCCATGAAACAAAATGAGCATTTTAGAAGGGAGAGGGGTGGAGGGATCAGTGAGCCATCAGTAATGGATATTCACGAGGGCACGTATTGGATGGAACACTGGGTATTATATGGTAACAATGAATCATGGAACACTACATCAAAAACTAATGCTGTACTGTATGGTGACATAAGTCACCAACATAAGACAATTAAAAAAAAGAAAAAGAAACAGAATCCAGACCAAAAAAAAAAAAGGAAGTTTATGCTTCATCCTGGTTGCAGTCAGGAGGCAATGAAGGCATTTAAGGAGGGGAGTGTCTTGTGCTTTAGAAAGCTCATTCCAGCATCAGTGTTAGGCTAGAGTGCAGAGGATCTGACATCTGAGAGCTAAGTTGGGAGACTTTGCAAATGATCTGGGACAAAGTAAAGGTTGAACTGTGAACAGAACAGATTGCAGAGAAAGAAAAAGGAGAATCGATTTCTTGGGAGCTGGGTTACCTACTCCCCCAAAGAACCATATAGTTACACCAAGATATGTCTACTGATCTTTCTGAAAGATAAGTAATGGGATATGGAGTCCCAAACGAGAAAGGAGGAAGGGCTAGCCCCGGATGCCTACATAAATATTTTGACCTGTAAATAACCCTAACAGTTTAAAATGAACCACTAATTAGAATCAGAATATGTAGAAAAGGTTAAGTAAGTCCCAAGGATTTGGAAAGATAAGATGCTAAGAATTTGCTCTATCAGGCCAACTGATCAAAGGACCTAAAGTTATGCCATCCCCTCCCCATCTAACTTCCCAGGTTCTGGTTTAAAGCGATAAAAGAAAAACATATGGTTTCATGTACAAGGCTATCCTGTAGTATCTCCGAGGGAGATACATGTCAGTACTGTAGTTTCAGTTCATTTATGCTTAGTAGATGGGTTTTATGACGAAAGTACCTGATCACTGTGTTGCGAACCGAGTCCATTGCTGCTTAAATCTTTGAACTTGCAAATATCAGAATAAGTTTAAACTGCGTTCCTATTTTTGGCCAAGGTACAGTTCTTAGCATTCTGTCCAGCTTACCCTCTCCCAAATCTATGTAGATATTCATGAGTCATTCTTCAAAAGGTACCTTTCAAATTATGAGAAACTTACCTATTTCCATTCTTTTTTACTTTAATTTCTTTTCAGCGTAACAGAATTCATAGTTTTACACCACACCCAGTGCTCCATGCAATGCGTGCCCTCCACAATACCCACCACCAGGCTCCCCCAACCTCCCATCCCCCGCCCCTTCAAAACCCTCAGGTTGTTTTTCAGAGTCCATAGTCTCTCATGGTTCATCTCCCCCCTAATTTCCCTCAACTCCCTTCTCCTCTCCATCTCCCCATGTCCTCCGTGTTATTTGTTATGCTCCGCAAATATTCTTTTAAATGTTCTTAGTTCAGCCCACGAAAACCCCACAGTATTAAACCCCTGGGAATGCTAACCTGAAATAATCCCATTTGCTCTTTAAAATGAACTATACTTCTGGGACACCTGGGTGGCTCAGTTGGTTAAGCAGCTGCCTTCGGCTCAGGTCATGATCCCAGAGTCCTGGGATCGAGTCCCACATTGGGCTCCTTGCTCGGCGGGGAGCCTGCTTCTCCCTCTGCCTCTGCCTGACACTCTGTCTGCCTGTGCTCGCTCGCTCACTCTCTCTCCCTTTCTCTCTGACAAATAAATTTTTTAAAAAGTGAACTGTACTTCTTATTAATGGGTCATTACCTATTTACCTCGGGAATTTCAGTGCTAATAAATGGGTATCTGATGTTATCTGAGGCAGTAATTAAGCTCTTCTCATCTTACTTCAGTGCATACCAATATTGTAGTCAACACTCAGTCTTTCCTCTGTCCTCTGTGTCCTCTGACACATCATATGCTTTCTAAAACAAAAACAAAGTCATCAACAAAATACAGTCATGCCATTTGCTTCTTGTTTTTATTTTCTCAAGGGGTGTGAACTGGCAAGTCCTGTGGACTTGCTTAACACTCTTCTAAGTTACTTAAATCACCTGTCAGTCAAAACCCACTTATTTCTCAGGCTCTAAAATCAGTCTAGAAGAACCCCATTATAAATTGGTTTATAAGCTAGAGTCATATATTTTGTGAGACCACTTATGCCCTTCCAAAAAACCCAACTCCCTCCCCCCACCAAAAAAAAAAAGAATGAAACAGCTTCTTGCTAAGAACACTTGCATTACATTATAAAGAGTTACCACTGGATTTAGAGTGGCCTGGAGCACAAATTTAGAAAGTCCAATTGTCCTAAGGATCTTGACAACTGTACAGACTCTCATACACTAACAAAGCTAGTGTGATCTACTTTTTCCAAAAATGTAAAAAATTCCTACTTTGAACAACTTTCTTAAAAGCTACAGTTCAAGTTAGCAAAATTCATACTAGCCGGATTTTTTTTCTTCCTTCCATCTCTGTTTTTACTCATCTCACACCAAAAATAGTAAAAGGTTAAGTTGTCCATTTAAGAGGAGGAGAAAAAAACAAGTGTCTTTAAAATAGGGAGACTGGGGCTTAGCAAACCTAAAAAACTTTGCTCAAAGTCACCAACTAGCAAAATGCATTGCTGGCATTTGAATCCATAAATCCACCAAAGCCTATTTTTTCCCGTGAGACCAAGCTGTCCTAACAGGTACTGGGTGCTTCCATTTGTCTCTAAGGGTCCCACTGGCCCCTAGGAACGTAAGGGCTTAATCCGCTTGGCAGGGAGCTGCTTCCAGCTATCCTGTGCCCCCGTTTCCCCCTGGTCCTATATTCCAGGTCTCACTTCTGTGCTTGCTTTCTCTCTCTAAGACAATTCTTCTTTGTGGGGTGCTCAACTCGAAGGCATTTCCTGCTTCCCCTCTTCCACAGCACCCACAAAATCAAAACATCCCAAAGACGTGTTGAGGGAGGCAGGGGATGTGTCCCCACCTTGCATCAAGAGTAAAGGGGTACCCCTACGGCTTCGCGCACCCCGGGGAAAACCCTGAACCGGGAGGTTTCCTGGGGTGCAATAAGCCCCAATGCGACTGCCTCGGATTGTGCCAGGAGCCTTCGGGAACGTTTCCGGGCCGGGCGCACCTAGAGCCTAGCGCCAAGCCTCCCGGGTTCCCAACCTGGAAACTCCGAGCCGGCCAAGCGCTAGCTCCCTCCTTGTGCACACGGCTCCGCAGACACCCGCCCGGCGCTCCCGGCGTCCCGGGACCACGCGAGGGAGGACCACGCGCGTCGCGTCGCACTCACCCGAGCCCGCAGGTCCGCGCAGCCGTGGCGCAGGCGGCGAGAAGTGCGGCAGCCCGGCCCCTAGCGACTACCCTGCCCGACGCCGGCTTCTGAGCGCGCCTCTCCGCGGCCCACGTGACCTAGACCTTTGGAGCCAGAGGTAGGTCCCCACCTCCGGTCCCCGTGACCCGGGCCGCGCGCAGGCAGCCTCCAACCTGGAAGAAGCAGGCACCCCAGAAGGGAATACTCAAAAGTAAAGGGAGAAAGGTCGGCTGCGGACGCAGCTCTGGTGGGTTTGTTCCTTTGCGTGTTTTGATTTTCCCTCCCTCTTTTTTAAAGCTGCTCTTGGAATTTAAACATTGTATTTAAAATCTTTTCCCCCCCGCCGGTGCTTGCAATCCTGGTGCTCGCAACCCGGGTGTTTGCATCTGGAAACCGAGTGGTGTTTTTCCTGCCACTGTTTAGAAAGCCCACTTGTATTCCTCCCAAGTGCCCATTCCAGTCTAGTGATCCTGAGAGCCCTTTTGGACTTTAGGACAAGGACAGCTACTGGCCAAGGAATACCTTTGCCCAACATGGAGCCACTTGAGTGAAAACCAAAGTGAATTTTATAGTAAAGAGAAGATGAATCATACTTGAGCATATGTCTTCAAAAACAGTGTGTCGCCAAAGTTTTATTGCAGTTTTAATAACTTCAGAGGTATAAATGCTGCAGCTTTCAAAACCATCACTTGAAAGTTTAACTACCACACTTACTCAGTTTTGTGAATTTTGAGTAACACATTTTTCAGTTTTAATTTTTGTTTCATTTCCCCTGAGTGAAAAATGGCACATTAATTAAAAGAAAAAAAATACATCTATTAAAATAATTAAAACTTAGAGTCAAAAGAAGTAAACTTTCAAATGGCAAATTTGTAAGTTTGTGGCATTTATACTTCTGAGGTTATTATAACTTAAAATTGCACTAACATATTTGAATCACCCTATATTTGAGTTTGTGGTATATCAGGTTTGGCATTAGGTACTGAAGCTTAGATTTAAGGAAAAAAAAAAAGGAAGAAAGAAAAAAGAAGTGGTCTTTAGAAACTTGAAGTTAGTTGGAGAGAGGAGCCACTTAACTTGATCCCATAATGCAGTATGATAAGAGCTAACTGGGGCCTATACAAATTACTGTCCATACAGAGAACAGGGACCAAGTGACTCTGGCTAAGGAGCCAGGTGACCTGAGGTGACATGAAGCCGAGCATTAAAAATTAATAGACATTGCAGAGAAAGGGGGTAACAAAAGCAAAGAACACAACTAAATGTGAATTGATGCTGTGTTCTGAGAATGATTGACTGTTCGAGACTCCTGGATGTACTCAGGATGGGTTAGCAGCTGGCTAAAATGGAGATACAGAAATCAGAGTGGGAAAAGCTCAAATGTTAAACTGCAAAGACTGATGTCATTCCATTAGTGGATTGAGAAATCAACTTTTTTAATGAAATAAGATGGAATAGAATAGAATGGATATCTTAGTTTCCTAGGGCTATAGCAAAGTACTAATAACTGGGTGGTTATAAACAGTAGAAATTTATTGTTTCATGGTTCTGAAGTCTGAATTCTGAAAGTCTGAATTAAGGTGTCTGCAGGGCCATGCTCCCTCTGAAACCTGTAAAGGAAGGATTCTTCTTCCCTCCTCCAGCTTCTAATAGCCCCAGGGGCTCCGTGGTTTACAGCAACATAATTCCCATCTGTGCCTCTGTCTTCAAGGATGTCCCCATGTCTCTTCATATTATCTTCCTTCTGCATGTGTCTGTCTCTCTGTCCCTAATTCCCCCTTTTATGATAACACCCTTTTTATGATAACCCCCTTTTGTGATTTCCCCCTTTTATGATTGGATTAGGACCCCCCCACCAATGACCTCATTTTAACTTTATTACTTCTGTGAAGACCCTCTTTCCAAATAAGGCCATATTCTGAGGTACCCAGAGTGGGCAGTGAGGACTTCAATGCATCTTTTTTGGAGGACATGAATCAAGCCATGAAAATAGGAGAGAAAATGTCAGAGAAAGTCATGCTTTGTGATACTTTCTGTTTTAGCGTGTGTGTGTGTGTGTGTGTGTGGTAGGTCATTGTATCAGTTTCCTATTGATAGCATAACAAATTACCACAGAATTCATGCCTGAAAGGAACACATTTATTCTCTTATGGTTCTGAAGTCAGGAGTCTAAAAATCAAGGTGTTAGCAGGACTGCATTCCTTCTTGAGGCTTTTGGGAAGAGTCCGATTCCCCGTCTTTTTCATCTTCTAGAAGCTGCCCACATTCTTTGTCTCCTGGCTGCTTCCTTACATCAATCCAACCTCTTGCTGCCATCTTCATATCTGCTCTTCCTCATGCTGATCTTCCTGGCTCTCTCTTAGAAGGATTGTTGTAACCACATTTGTCCCACCAGATAGTCCAGGATAATCTTGTCATTTTATAGTCCTTAATTTAGTCACATCTGTGAAGTTTCCTTTTGTCTCTCGAAGTAACATAGTACATGTTAATAGGTCCTGGAGGTGAGGAGGTGAACATCTTTGGGGGGTGGGCATTAGTCAGGCTACAACAGTCATAATGTATACCATATTTATTACTAAGAGATATGGTCAAAATAGCTTGAAAGCCACTCTACTGGAAATTTGAATTTTTTAAATCAAGGTACGTATTGCTTATTTTCTTAGTATGAGCAGAATACACAATCATTAGAGAAATATGAGGATATACAAAAAGATCAGATAAAATTTTTGTTGTGACTCCTCAGAGATAACCATACGATGTATTTTTATCTAATCTTTTATCTATACAAATATGTTATACACAAAAAATGGAATCATATTGTATGGAGTTATTTATCCTGATTTTAGCAGTGAGCATTATATCCCAATTATTTTCACATGTTAATTCAAAAACATAATATTAGTGGCTATATAATGTTCAATCATGTGAATCTACCATAATTTATTCAACCATTTCCAACATTTGGTCATTTGAGTAGCTTCCAATTTTTCCATATTATTAATTCACTAAGAAATATTCTCCTGTGAATAATTATGTGTATCCCAATTATTTCCTTAGGAGAAAAATCTGGAAATCAGAACTACTGATTCAGAGGGTCTTTGGAAGCTTATCCAAGTTCAAAGAAGAGAACCCTTTGGAAAAGTAAAGTACATGGGGCAGGGGTGTGGATAGAGGTGACAGCCATGGGCGGAGACATATAGTACAAATAGAGTATAGTACAAAGTACAAAGAATCACTACAAAAAGATGATGAGCTCTTGGGCCCAACTCCGTGTGGTAGTTCCTGTATGAGTTTCCTAGACCTGCCATAACAAATTGTCACAAACTAGGTGGCTTAAGACACCACACATGTATTCTCTCACAGGTCTAGAGAAGTCTGAAATCAAGCTGCTGGCAGGGCTGTTCTCATTCCATAGGGTCTGGAGGAGAACTTTTTGCCTCTTCCAGTTCCTGGGAATCCTCGATGTTCCTTGCCTTGTAGCTCCATCTCTCCAATGCCTGTCTCCATCTTTATGTGGCTTTTTTCTCTGTGTTTTCTATGTCGTCTCTTTTCCTTTTTTTTTTTTTAAAGATTTATTTATTTATTTTAGAGAGAGAGAGGGAAGAGGGGCGGAGGGAGAGGGAGAAAGAGTCTTAGGGTTTGGTATCATGACCCTGAGATTGACATGACATGAGCCAAAACCAAGAGTCCAATGCTTAGCCAACTGAGCCCCCAGGTGCCCTGTCCTCTCCTTTCTTCTAAAGATGGCAGTCGTTAGATTTAAGGCTCATCCTAATCCGTAGGACCGCATTGTAACTAGTTACATCTACAAAGACTCTTTCCCAATATGGTCACAGTCTGAGGTCCTGAGTGGGCATGAATTTTGAAGGGGACATCATTCAACCCACTAGAATCCCCGTGGAAAGTTGGGTACAGCTGTGAGAGATATTTAGATGCACTGTGAGGTTATGGAGACAGCTAAACATGGGATGGGCAAAAATGATGAGTCTATATAATTTCATTAAATAATATTTACCCTGTTTTTCTTAACATCCATTCTTTTTTTTTTTAAAGATTTTATTTATTTATTTGACAGAGAGAGAGATCACAAGTAGGCAGAGAGGCAGGCAGAGAGATGGGGAAGCAGGCTCCCCGCTGAGCAGAGAGCCCGATTCGGGGCTCGATCCCAGGACCCTGGGCTCATCACCTGAGCTGAAGGCAGAGGCTTAACCCACTGAGCCACCCAGGCGCCCCTTAAAATCCATTCTTGAGTGGACTTTGGTGTCTGAAGAGACCCATATGGTGAATGTGTGCACAAGTTCTGTTTGGAAGACACCCTGCAAGAGAGGAGATCACCCATGCTTCCAGCCAGACTGTGCACGTGCAATTGTCAGCAGTGCAGGACAGAGATTTTAATACGTGTCTTTCCTGAGAGACAAATGTATCCCTTCTCTTCACTGCTCACTAGCTGATCTTGGCATAGTTGGCTGAATGTTTCTAATACTTTGAATAATTTTACATTTCTCCCCAAATGACCGTGATTATCATCAACTTAACAGAAGAATCAACATATAGAACTTGCAGAGGAGAATCAAACTGCTGAAAATAATATTTTTAGCCTCTTTCTTGTATTGAGTACTCAATACTGGACAAAAGAATGGCCTTGCAAAGAAATGGGTTAAACCTTCTTCTCTGATTGACTTTTCTGAAAACAGAGTTTTAACATTGTCAGATTGGGCAGGTGAATGAATAAAGAAGATGTGGTATATATATACAATGGAATATCACTCAGCCATCAGAAAATAAAATCTTGCCATTTGCAATGACGCAGATGGAACTAGAAGGTATTATGCTAAGTGAAATAAGTCAACCAGAGAAAGACAATTATATGATTTCACTCAGAAGTGGAATTAAGAAACAAAACAGAGGAACATAGGGGAAAGGAAGGAAAAAATAAAACAAAACGAAATCAGAGAGGGAGACAAACCATAAGAGACTCTTAATCATAGGAAACAAACAGGGTTGCTGGAGGGTTGGGGGATGGGGTAACTGGGTGATGGACATTAAGGAGGGCACATGATGTAATGAGAACTGTATGCAACTGATGAAGTAGTGAATTCTACTCCTGAAGCTAATAATACATTACATATTAACTAAATTAAATTTAACCTACTGAACCACCCAGATGCCCCAATGTTAACTAAATTGAATTGAAGTAAAAATTTTAAAAAATATTAGTTGCCTTATGACCACTTTGCCCAAGCATGATGTAATGGGCACTCGGTGTTATAGATGACTGATGAATCAAAAAAAAAAAAAAAAGAAAGAAAACTGATGAATCACTGACCTCTACCTCTGAAGCTAATATGCTATATGTTAATGAATTGAATTTAAATAAATAAATATATGTATATATTAAAAAACAAATAAACAAAAAGTTGTCAAGTTGGGGTGCCTGGCTGGTTCAGTTGGTAGAGCCTATCACTCTTGATCTTGAGGTTGTGATGTCAAGACCCATGCTGGGTGTAAAGATTACTTAAAAACACAATCTTCAAAAAAAAAAATAAAGTAAAATGTGCTCCCTTTGAACTTAAAATAATTTTTTAAAAAAGAAAAAATACTGCCAGGTCGATCAGTCCTGGTGATTTCAGGGTTCTCCCAAGCCCTTGTGTTCTCTGTACCCACATATTCTGGGGAGACTCTTGGTTTGTTAAGCCCTAAGGGTATAGAATATGAGTCTGACCTGGGTTCAAATCTAGAACCTGCCATCTGGTGACCTCAAGCAAGTGACTTACCTCAGTCTTCTAGTCCATACATGGCAAAAATAGTATGAGCTCCTTCACAGTATTATTAAGAGGGTGAGACGAGATAGGGCACATACAGTGCCTGTCAAACAGAACGGACTCAGTAAAAGGTAGCTGTAACAGTAATAATGATGATCACTCAAGCTATGGCTGTCATTCTTTTCAACTGCCTCACACAAGATACTGAATTGTATTGTCTCCCCCGCTGGTTTTCAGTGTATCTGGATACCACGGAAAAGCACCCCCCTCCTGACTTATGGCCGGGGCTCCGCAGTGTGCCTTACATTCCAATTAAGAAGACACAGAGAGGTACATACAATTCCAGTTGTCTAGCTTCAGAGCTTTGATTTCACATTTGTAGCTGCTGCCACCAAGATAAATGTGGACCTGTAAAGAAAACAAGGAGAATTGATTAATCTTGTAGACAACCACGCCTCTCTTGGAAGTGTCTGTGTCTCTCCCTGCACTTGTCAAGGCTTCTGCCATTGTTCCTTTTAAGTGTTGTTATCTGTCTTACATGGGCACCTCACGGGTCTGAAAACACAGCTCAAAGGTGCACCGGAAAGAAGCATGTCACAGCCTGCACAGTGTGTTAACTTGTTCCATAAACCATAAACCACACGGCTTAAGAAAAGAAGCTAGATATGTCACATTCACAAACTCGCAAAGGAAGTCATTGTGCTTTTGTTTTTATTTATTTTTTTTAAAGATTTTATTTATTTGACAGACAGAGATCACAAGTAGGCAGGGGGCAGGCAGAGACAGAGAGGAGGAAGCAGGCTCCCCACTGAGCGGAGAGCCCGACGTGGGGCCTGATCCCAGAACCCCGGGGATCACGACCCGAGCCGAAGGCATAGGCTCAACCCACTGAGCCACCCAGGTGCCCCGTCATTGTGCTTTTAAAAGGGAGAGGAGATGCACCTGATGGGACCCACAGCTGTTCTGCACCTTGGCCATGGCCTTGAGAAGTAGACCCAGATGGTGAGGATCCCGCTGTAGGACCCAGATGCACGCCTTGAAAACTTAGGGAAGCGCGTCAGTCTCCTTACGCTTAGTAAGGAAGGGCCACCTCCTAAGACTAGCTGCAGGCTTCAGACTCAGGGAAGTTGTGGCTAATTACATGGTAATTATTTATAATAAGTGCTTCTGCTCCCAGCATGATTACCCTTCCCTGGGTTGCTTGCCTCCTTGTATCTGGTTTATGTAGAGAAACAACATCCAAATTAATCCAAGTCTTTTGTAAGTGAATCAGTCTCTTCTCTGATGATCCAGCACCCTTTGGCAGCAGGTGTTAAGCCTTTTTAACAAAAGACATATTTCCGCTTCCCTTTGGCTATGCTGAAAGCCAGGCACATGAGACTTGGGTGGATTAAGGATGAATTATGGGATTAATATAGACTTGGCCGCTAAGGACAGTACAGCTAGCCCTGTGTAAAGCCATGAGAAATAATCACAGTGAAACTTCGCAGGGCTTCATGGTTTGCTTAGCCCCCCTTTTCCCCCCTATTTATCATATCTTTAATTTGTACAGCAGTCCTGAAGAGTATATATTGATATTATGATGAACCCGCCCCTGTGCTCAGTACAGTATCTGATTAAGGGTACAACAAGGCTTTAGGAGTAGCCTGGTAGGGATTTGTATTCCGGCTCCCCCACTCATTAGCTCTGTGACCTTCACCATGTTAATTAACCTCTCTAAAGCCTTAGCCTTCTCATATATGGAAAGAGGACAGCCCTACAGGGCTGATCTGAGGATTTCATGAAATTACATGTAGAGCTGTTAGCCCAATGCCTGGCCCATAGCAAGCAGGCCATTCATTGATTGAAGGCAAAAAATTTGCAAATGTTAAACAGAAATCAAATGAACTAAGGGGGAATGGCATGTGGCATCTCTTCTTTTTTCTTTTATTCAGATTTTATTTTATTTTCCTCTAATGCAAAGAGTAGTTAGTCCAGGTGCTCTACTCACTAATAAAATATTATGCTGATGAGTCAAAGCAGAGTTGACCTAGAAAAGTGACTTTTCTGGTTGTATCTATGTAGTTCTGGAGTCTGTCAAGAACTTCAAGAACTAAGTAATCTCACCAAATAAAGGAATACAGATAACATAGGTGAAGGATAGTCGTGGGTAGGAACACTTAAGCAATTACCTAAAACCATATGTTGTCTTTTACTCGTGGTGGCTCAGGCTAAACTATTCCTGCTTGGCTGACTTGTATGGATTTAAAGGGCTCGCCCCTGACTTTGAGATGGAGGACCAGTTCCCATCTCTCGTCCTTTTCTAGTCTCTGTCCCTGGCTATAGCCTTTCTCTCAACCTTGGCTTCCTTATCTGAAAATGGAGGCTGTGACATCTCTACTCCATCCATCCCAACCACCCTTCTCACCCCAGATGCTGGTGACCCCTAGGCACGTTGAGGGGTGTCCGTGCATGTGGTCGATGATGCAGTGCATGTCCTGTGTGGCACAGTGGTCACCAATGTGATGTAAATTGCCTGTGCTTGCTTCATTTGTTCCCCTCCAGTGTACCCAGAGATCTCTCGGTACAAAGAGTAGGAAAGAAAGGATTCCTTCCCTTTCTTAGAAGAACTCAACACTGAATTCTTCAAGTCTAGGCTTCTTTGCACCAGGGATGGTTCGAAGAATTATAACCCCACCTGTCCCCTTTCTGTGCACCCCTTTGTTCATTTCTCTCGGGGAATTTTGATAAAAAATGAGTAAACAAAACAAAATGTACTCCATCCTCATTGTTTGTGAATTCCGTATTTGCAAATTTGCTTCCATGGTTTGGATAACTGGGCCCTCAGAATTCCTCACACACATGTCTACAAGCCTGCTTCTAATCCTGCATAGATTCGTTCTTCACCAGGTTGGAAGGGGAGGCAAGAGGCATACTTATGGAGCATGGATGTGCAGGCTAGGCTGTGCTGGGGCAGGACAAGCTAAAAGGCTGTCTAGCTGAATATAGCTATGTCCCAGCATAGGACTTCAAGGAATCTCAAAATCCTAAATCCATGTCTGGTTTCCCAGATTGTTATAGTGACATATTTTTCAGGGTAAGAGGGTAGAATGTATTTCATTGAATAGTTTGTTACCTTGGTTTATAACTTTTAAATATTTAGACATATGACAGGCGGGCCTCCCTTTATACTCTTTCCCAAGAAAAAGGCAGCCTTGGAAAGAAATATGCTTTTGTTGATTTAAGCTGCTAATATTCAGGGCCTGTTTGTCACCACATCATAACCTAGCTTATACTGACTTTCAGGGAGGAAGTGGTAAGTTTTTCAGTTTCAGAAGCCCTCAAGCCGTATGTTCTGGTGGAGGGACACCAGCACGGATGCAAGGAGGGACTCAATTCAACGAGCAGTCTGGGGAGGCTGAGAACTTTCCTGTGGTCTGTGATGCACACTGAGGGAGGGATTGCTGGGGGCAGGATGTCAGCGGATAAATGAGGAGCATCAGTCAGCTGCACTGAGTAAGCGAAGGAAAATAAGGGCAAGGGAAATCATGAATCTTAAGGATCAGGCCCCTTCCCATTTATATGGGAGGAATCAGCCTCTAGCATAGATGTCAGACCTAAATGAAAAAGGGGGTATTTTCTCTCTCTCCTCCCTACCCTCTAACTAATTGATTTTGGACTTCTTGCTAAATTCAGCAAATGTGAGCTCAAATTGGATTCTTTTTCAAAAATATAAAAGGTTCTACTCCAAGTGTCACAAAGTAGCACACACCTGACCAATACATAAGGTGCTGTTGCTATTACGTAAACTCAGTTTACACCATTTCAGAGACAACAAATACATTCTAGTCGCCCAAGAGAAAAAGGGATTATCGATAAAGCAAATCTCTTCCCAAAGCTAGAAGGAAAAATAAAGACAAGAGAAGAGAAAGAAAGAAGAAAGATATTGAGCCTTTACTACTGGCCAAAAGCCATGCTGAGTATATTACGTGTCTGATCTGGTTTAGACCTCACCATAACCCCAAACAGTTGTCATTACATTCTCCATCCTAGAGTAGAAGTAACTGAAAAAACAGAGATGTTCCAAATTTGTCCTCGATCAGAGAGCTACTAAGTTTCAGAATCTAGATTCAAGCACACCTGTCTGTTACAAAAGCCCTAATTCTTTTCAAAAGGTTCAGATAAAAAATTGGATTGTTGCCATCACCACTCTGCTTCTGTTTCCAAACCCTGTCCCTTTGGCAAGGCCAGCAATGGGCTGGAGGGGACCAGTTGACAAATCTCATCTTTGTGGTGGCTTTCTTATAAGGTGCAGGGCAACTGAAGAGGACAGTCCTTAAACATCCTCTGTATCCCCAAAACCGACAGTATTGGGGCACCCCGTCAAGGCTGGGCGATGAGCCCTGAACTAAGAGGTCCAGAGGAGGCCATGTGCTCCTACAGAGCCCACCAAGCACTTACCCTATGGCTATAGGTTAGAAGAGTTATTTTTACACTCAAACATGTCTTTCCCACCTTAAATCTAAGGAGGCTCAAGGGATAGAACAGCAAAGCATGATGAGGTGGAGAAAAGTTTAGATAATGTGTATAAGATGATTCCTAGACCTCAGAGGGGGCCAACTGGAAAATCATGTATTTACCTTGAGTTTTTCTGACTTCAAGATCTTTTCTATCTTCCCTTCCCCCACTGGACTTGTCTCTGTTTTCCTGTTTGTAAATCCTCATGCAGCCCATCACCTTCCTTGCAGATCTGTGGCAAAGTAATCACATCTCAGTGTTAGGTTCCATGTTCTAAAAATGTCAAAACAAATCTCAATGATTAAATGCCATGAATTAAGCTTGTTACTTACTTCTCTAAAATTGATGTGAAGGATACATTTTAATTAGAAAATTATAAATCTAAGCCTGCTGTATCACCAAACCACCTCCAAAATCCATATGATGTTCTAACACACACACACACACACACACACACACGAGTCAAATCCTATCTAAAGACAATGATCTTGTTAAATAATCAGCTTCATCTCATCTTATTTCATTTGGGTTGAAATTTTGCCCTGAGCCATGTGAGGCTTAGATATCTCTTATAAAGGTCATCTGTGAGAAAACCTTTGAATTTTTTCTCTTTAGATGTCTATGAACTCCAATTAAATATGCATTTGTTGGTGTGATTTTTGACCAGGGAGCTTTTCATTAGTATGGAAGTGACTCTTACTCTCCGACATAGCTTACACAGAGCATTGCACTAAATGTTCAGATCTTTCTGTTGGGTGTAGGTAAAGACGAAGTCCAAGAAGTCATCATTCTTTATCAAGACTGACGATCGTTTTATGCATCTGGGGATCTGTCCAGAGAGCCCTGCTGTAGGTTTTCAACTTTAAAATCCTGTGGCTGCCACTAGCCCCATACGTTTAATTTTAACACAAGAAAGGATGTAGAGCAAACATCAAAACAAAAGCTACCCTTCAAGCTTAATTTTCTTTTTCACACCTTTGGTCACCACACCTCCCCCCTCTTGTGTCAGCAGTTCATAATCTCACCTGTGGAAAGGAAGCCAGCCCCCAACTGTGCTGACAAATTGTAGGGAAGTGAAAGGCGTAATGATTGCTGAGTTTTATCCCTTTTTGTTTCCAAAAGAAGAATAATGAAGAGCTTTCTTTGCTCCCACTTAACATCCTAATCACCCATATCTTCAGTTTACACTGCAGCTACCCAGGCTTCTGCAGGGGAAGAAAAAAAAAAATGAGATGCAACCTCTCCCTGCACCCTGCCACACCCACTGGAACCCATCTATCGCTATCACTATCGCCTCCTTAATCAATCCCACAAATTGCTGTGGGACTCTAAGGTCCTCCCCGGTTCAGTGCCCAGCCCCTGCTGGTGTAGGGAGCTGCACAGCTTGTGGTAAACTGCTCTCCATTATTCCTCTATATTTAGAACTTCCCTAGAGAAATGGCATTATCTCAGTCACAAAGCTGAAAACTACTTAAAAGTTAGTTTTGCACAGTTGTTTATCCACAGTCTGCTTCATGCACTGTTCGTTCACTTTTCCTAAGAAACAATTCAGATCGATGCCCCGCTCCAGAAACCCAAACTATTGAAATATCACCTCGTAGAAAATTGACTATGATTTGCATTTTGCTAATGTTGGTGTAGGTCAGAATGTTATTTCTCTCTCTCTCAATGATGTTTCATTGAAGGTAAATTCTACCCCCTTCTACCAGTGAAAAGCCGCTCAATGACCTGAATAAGATCTGGTGATAGAAAACATATTTTCAGTGATACTGAAGTCATTTTTCTGCCAGAACAAATTAGTCAGTAGCTATTGAGTATGTCACAGAGGTTTTCAAGAGGCACTTAGGAAGATGCTAAAAAAAAATACTCTTCTATGTAGATTATTAGAAATGTCACGGTGCTAATGCAAAAACGCCGTGATAATCTTTCTGTTTCACTCTTCTCTGTGAAAGGACCCTCTCTTGCTTGTAATTCTGCTCCTAAAAGGGAAAATATCATTTGAAAATGGTTGCAAAGAGAACAAGAAAGAAAATTTTATAATTTAAGCTGGAAAAGGCAAGATGGAGGGGAAATCAGATCACGGAGGCAAAGACACATTTGAGCTATTTGTCCAGAGTTTCCATCCCCACCGAGAACTGAATAAAAAAAGGGGGGACTTGGGCTGGATTTCTAGGGATCTTTCCTGAGAATGAAGTATGTCAAAACCAGAATTAGTTCCTAAATGAACGGATGTATAAATGAATGGATGAATGGAAGGCTGTGATCAGGGACTGTCTTCCTTTAGTGCTCTTTGGCATTTGAAGGGAAAGCAGTTTACGGCACACACACAGCATCTTGGGACCTCAGCGTCTACCATTATAAAATGGAACGGACAACGGCTACTTTTCTGGGCTGTTGAGACGACTACATAAGATAATGTGAAGAAAGCATCTAAAGTGATGTCTCGTCCATAATCATAGAAAACCAGGGTCATGTGTCAGGCTCCGCTGCATGTGTGTGGGGGAGGGGTAGCTACATCCTGAAAATTCAGGCAGAAAGGCTGACTTTCTTTTATTGTGTAGCCTGGTCTTTATGTGACAGCATTCCTATCGAAGATTGCCAGAGAGGAAAAAGGGACTCCTCAATATCCCCTAGGTGATCCATCTGTTTTCTCATTCGTAGAGTTGACTGGGTGCTTGGATGGACGATTTAGGCATTTCTCCCAACTCTGCTATACTTTGATATTAAATATGACCAAAAAGTTAACAGTTTAATATCGAAGTGTTCTCTGGAATTTTGCTAGTTCCTTCTGGTTTCTACTCAAACCTAAAAGAGATTATCAGTAGTAGTTCTTGTGGTCTTACCATTTTAAATATTTATAGATGCTTAATTCTTAGTGAGAGACTTTGACATTCTAACAGATTTAAACTCCAAGTATAAAACATTCCTTTGGGAACTTTTATTTTGCTCTGGTAGTAAAAAACTGCCAAAGAATGTGACTTAAATCTGATTTCCAAATGAGATATCCTCCAGCAATCAGCAGTCAAAAGATCCTGTGGAACTCAACACACACAAAACAGAAAATCATATAAAAAAAATGGGCAGAAGGTATGAACAGACACTTCTCCAATGAAGACATACAAATGGCTATCAGACACATGAAAAAATGTTCATCATCACTAGCCATCAGGGAGATCCAAATTAAAACCACATTGAGATACCACCTCACACCAGTTAGAATGGCCAAAATTAGCAAGACAGGAAACAACGTGTGTTGGAGAGGATGTGGAGAAAGGTGAACCCTCTTACACTGTTAGTGGGAATGCAACTTGGTGTAGCCACTCTGGAGAACAGTGTGGAGATTCCCCAAGAAGTTAAAAATAGAGCTTCCCTATGACTCTGCAATTGCGCTACTGGGTATTTACCCCAAAGATACAGATGTGGTGAAAAGAAGGGCTATCTGTACCCCAGTGTTTATATCAGCAATGGCCACGGTCGCCAAACTGTGGAAAAAACCAAGATGCCCTTCAACGGACAAATGGATAAGGAAGATGTGGTCCATATACACTATGGAGTATTATGCCTCCATCAGAAAGGATGAATACCCAACTTTTGTAGCAACATGGACGGGACTGAAGAGATTATGCTGAGTGAAATAAGTCAAGCAGAGAGAGTCAATTATCATATGGTTTCACTTATTTGCGGAGCATAACAAATAACATGGAGGACATGGGGAGATGGAGAGGAGAAGGGAGTTGAGGGAAATTGGGAGGGAGATGAACCATGAGAGACTATGGCCTCTGAAAAACAACCTGAGGGTTTTGAAGGGGCAGGGTGGGTGGGAGGTTGGGGGAGCCAGGTGGTGGGCATTATGGAGGGCACGCATTGAATGGAACACTGGGTGTGGTACAAAAACCATGGATTCTGTTACACTGAAAAGAAATTTTTAAAAAAATTAAAAAAAAAAAGATCCTGTGGGTTTATTATCCCTCTGGAAAGTATGCTTTACCCTCAGGTGTGTGCTGTAAGTGAAAATTAAAACCTAGCCATCTATATGAAAGCCCACTAAGTCATTTGGTGGCTCTTCAGTAGTTGTGAGCTTCGTTCTCCTGTGGGGCTTCAGGACTCACAGAGCCCTCCCAGGGCTGGTTGGGAAGGGTCTCCCACAGCCTCCTGTAAGTGGATCTCTCTCTCCAGAAATCACAGAGTTGAGACCTGCACTGGACCTTGGGCATCGTTCTCTTTGGTTTCCTCAATCCACAGGAGAGAAAACTGGTACAGAGCTTTAATGATCTTTCTAAGATCCACAGCTGGTTAAGAAAGAGAGTTACCCCCCAAATCCCTATAACATTCTGAAACTTCAGGGCCCACCTGGTCTTGAAGGGGGGAGGAATTATTCCAGACAGATGTGCTTTGGTTGATGGAATTAGAAAACCATACCTATTGGGGTGCCTGGGTGGCTCATTGGGTTAAAGCCTCTGCCTTTGGCTTGGGTCATGATCTCAGGGTCCTGGGATTGAGCCCCGCATTGGACTCTCTGCTCAGCGGGGAGCCTGCTTCCTCCCTCTCTTTCTGCCTGCCTCTCTGCCTACTTGCAATCTCTGTCTGTCAAATAAATAAAGTCTAAAAAAAAAGAAAGAAAGAAAACCATACCTGTTGATGGTTGCTTTGGATGTAATAAAAACCTGTTAAAAAAAAAAAGAATATTTAAAATACATTTTACTTTGTAACATATAATGTATTGTTGTTAATCCTGGGTTCCACTGGGATGTGATGTACATTATTAAAAAAACAAAACTACCAATGATCACTGTCTTAAGACCAACAGTTTGGAGACCAAAGGAACTCAAACTTATTAATTCAACTCTTTTGCAAATGCAATTTGGGCCACAGTTAATGTCTCCTTCAAAGAAGCAGGAAGTGGAATCTGCACGGCTTGATCAAACTGTTTAGACACAGGGTCTTAGAGTCAATCTGTCACTCTCTCAATCACTAGAGCCAATCTATCAGGCAATCCAGCCCTCTAGAGAAAAGAAAGCTTAGGACTACTGAGCTTACCAAAGTCATGCAAACCAATCAGTGGCCCAACATGGATGTATACACTGTTGTCCTTTCCTATTTAATTGAAAAGTCTCACTTAGAGCAGGGTAGAGTCATGACTTCATAAATATTTTCTGAATTTTTATAGAATTTATAACTTAAATATAATGCATTGGTTTGGCTAATTTGTCAAGGACTGATCATTCCCCTGGCATTATCCCGATTATAGTTCTTACAGATAAACACTAACTAGAAAAGACATATTAATGTGATAATAACCAGATAGTAAAATCGAAGACCTTCATCCTTAATTACTCAAATACAAGTGCTACATTTTGGTGTCAAATGTGAAATGGCAGTGGGATATAAAATTCATACCAGTGGGAACATTGGAAATAGGCATACAGAGGTCCCCAACTTTGTTTCTAAGAGAAGCAATGGCTCACTTCCATGCAATATAGAGATATCTCAGGGAAGGGTTGGGAGACCCATGTTTCTAGAGAGCTAGAAGCAGGGAAGGTACCAATAATAAAGTCCTCTGTAGAATGGAAAGTGCAGTGTCTAATATTAGGCAAACCTTTTTTTCTTTCTTAAAGATTTTATTTATTTATTTGACAGATAGAGAGCACAAGCAGGCAGATTGGCAGGCAGAGGGAGAGAGAAGCAGACTCCCCCACTGAACAAGGTGCCCGATGCAGGACTCGATCCCAGGACCCTGGGATCATGACCTGAGCCAAAGGCAGCTGCTTAACCACTGAACCACCCAGACGCCCCTAGGCAAACTCTTCCCACAAGTGTTCCCAAGGCTCTCCTTCACCCTCTTCAAGATTTTGTTCAGTTGTTACCTTCTCAGTGAGAAGTCTCTGACCACCCTATTTACCTAGTCCGCGGCACCCAGCGTAGGGTTACTGATTCTGATTCCTTTAACCCTGATCTTTAACCCTAGTACTTATCACCTGCTCATTTGTATGTAACTTACTCATTATTATGCTAGAACATAAGCTCATGGCCAAAGGAAATTTTTGTTATTTCTGTTCACTAATGTAATAGAGGTGTTCAGAACAGTGCCTGACGTATAATAGGTTCTCAATAGGTATTTATGGAAGGAGGTAATAAATTGTCCCCAATGACATTCTTTGGACTGTCAGAAGTACTCCCCCTTTTCTTCTTTTGATTGGTGGTTACCCTCTTCTCACAGGACATGCCCTGTGTGTCAGCACACAGTAAGGGTAGACGACCAGCCTTCATTATTATCTACTTTACTGAGAGATGAACATTGTGTCTCTTTGGCTTTCTTCATATCAGTGTGGTATCTCAGCCCTCATAAATATTTCCGCATGTGTAAATCTTACTCAGCTTGCCACCTTCTATATTCAGTTTTTCTAAAATGTGTACTGAGCACTCACTGTGTGCAGTCGGTGCCAGACATTAGTGGTGACAGGCAGGCTTGAGGGGTACATTGCGGAATTTAGACTAGTGCTGCATAAAGCTTCCCTAATTTCCTCATGTTGCCCCTCTTGATTCTTTTGTACTTCTCTGTGGCAGACAAGGTAGTAACCTACATGCTTATTTTAGTCATTCTTCCTGTTTGCTATCTCAGTTTAATTTGGGCAGCAATGTGCCCAGGCGTTGAATCATGCTTGGCCTTAGTCAGTCACGGCATCCACTTTCCTTTTCATCAAAGATTGTTCTATAAGTAGTTATATAACTCAGTCTTGGTCAGTGAAATGGAATGAGAATTCCACTGGAGGACTTGGGAAAGATTTCTCTCCTCCTCCTTCTCTGCCTCCTCCTCCTCCTTTTAAAAAAAATATTAATTTACTTATTCGAAAGAGAGACAGAGGGGAGAGGAGCAGAGGAAGAGGGACAAGCAGATGCTCACTGAGTGCAGCGCCTAATGCGGGGCTTGATCTCACGACCATAAGATGACCTGAACAAGAGTCAGATACTTAATTGACTGAGCCACCCAGGTGCCCCAAGATTTTTCTCTTTATAGACTAATTGTCAACAAAATGTTCGTGAGAAGGTCAATGAGAAATTGTGATACAGATCCAGTAATGTGGTCTTCCATGATGTACACTGGAAGAAAGAATACATTTTAATAGGCAACAGGACTCAGGTACCTCTGGTGAGGTGATAGTTGAAACTTCTTGTTGTAAGGCAGACTTAACATCAATATAAAACAACAACAACAACAACAATCAAAACACATCTTGCAGATGTGTTTGAGGGGTGATTTGGTCTTTGTAGAGTTGTGGTAACCCCAGATCAGGGCAAAACACAAGTAGACATTTGCGATTCTCCAGGCTAGTAAAATCAGCAGGAGTGACTGGGAATTCTGAGTAGTCTTTGGAATTTCCTGTTGTCAAGGAGGATCCCAAGGCTGCCTGAGCTGGAGGTGTGATTGGTGTTTTGATTGTGCTATAACTATTTAAGCAAATTAAACATTGCAGCTAGAAGAAGCTCGGGGGCAGGGGTGGTAGTGTGGGTGGCGTGTGATCCTGTTCTTGGTGTATGGACTATCTCAGGTTGGTTTTATTTTGCTTTTTCCTGCTTGCTTAAGGAGACTGACCATCTTTCAACATTTTGTTCACCACTTTTTAGTCTTTCATAAATTGCCCATTATAGGGGCACCTGCGTGGCTCAGTCATTGGGCAGCTGCCTTCGGCTTAGGTCATGATCCCAGGGTCCTGGGATCAAGCCCCTCATCGGGTTCCCTGCTCAATGGGGAGTCTGCTTCTCCCTCTCCCACTCCCCCTGCTCATGTTCCCTCTCTTGATGTCTCTCTCTGTCAAATAAATGAATAAAATCTTAAAAAAAATTAAAAAATGAATGGCCCATTGTAGCTTTTATCTATTTTTCAATTGTTTTCTTTGTCTTTCATATATCAATTTATAGGAGTTCTTCAAACATTCTGGATTCTCATCTTTGGACAATTTCATTTCAAATTTCTTTCCTTAATTCATGGTTCTTCTTGTAATCCTATGGCTCTTAAAAAGAACTTTCTATTTTAGAATATTTTAAACATATATAAAAATAGAGAGACTAGTATAATGGACCCCCATGTAGCCATAACCCAGTTCCCACAAATTATTGACTCGTAGCCAATCTTGTTTCACCTGTAATCCCCCACTCATTCCCCTTACCTGTGGATGATTTTGAAGAAAATGCCAGACATCATGTAATTTCCTCTACATGTCTCTGAAGATAAGAACTCTTTGTTATTTGGAGATTCAGCTTTTGTTTCAATCTAGTCGATAAAAATCAAGCTCCTGGTGATTGTTAGGCCATCATGAGGAAAATTAACTCAAATTGTGACTTGATTTTCACAGGGAATTCTATTGGTTATAAGAAGAAATGTATCTCATAGGGAATAACATGCGAGCTTTTTCCTATTCAACTCGTTTCACCTATTCTACATAGTGTGTGCATTGTAGGTTCAGCACTGTTGTGTTTTAAAGATACTTAACTCAAAATATATGGTGATACTATGGATAAAGTCACTACACTGGTGTTACAATTAAAGAAAAATCTGGAAAGAACGTCCCATCATTCAGTCTCTTCAAATGTATCATCTTACCAAATTACCTTTTGTAAATTATTCATATACACTGTACTGTGTCTCTTAGAGTTTAGCAACTTCATTTGCATACCTCTCTAAAATGGTGTTTTTAATTGTTATTTTCAGCAACACTTCATTAGCGATTTCTGTTTTTATTAAAATGTCTAAATACAATGATTTTATGTTAATTAAAAAAATAAATGCAACTGCTTTACTGTTATATTATCTTCCACTCACAAAGAAGGAAAAAAAGATTAAGTAACTGACAGTATATGAGAGGGGAACTGAAAAAGACCAACACAGGATCACTGGCTTTCTCTTCCTTTTCTCCTTCGGTTTCATATCCTTGGAAGGCTGTGATTGTTTGCAGCTCTGTCTCTTTTCCTCAGGGCCTGCTTGACACATTGGATTCTGAAAATCTCTTCCCTTCCCTCTGACGCTGCTTGCACACTTGCTATGCCTAGACCTCTCCTTGCCCTTCTTCCACAGTTGTCTGGCAGGACTAAGAATTGTGTCCTTTTGATCCTTGTGTCTCACCTTCTTGATTAATCTGGCACTCCCAGACTTCCAGCTGAGCCCATTCTCTGGATTTGTACTGCTGCAAGGAATCTTATGGAGTAGAAGGGCTTCTCAGAGCTCTCGAACCTTGGCCAGTCAGTATTTTCTTCACCAGTTCACCAGTTGACCACTGCTGATCTAATGAAACTCTTCTTTAGTTTTCATACCCGGCATATTTCTTTCCAGTCTTCATTACCAAAGCAACTCTAGGGAGCGGAGAATCTTCAAGATTTTAATATGCGTTCTGTGTAAGTCAGGATTCTTCGGAGAAACAAAACTGATAGGATCTATGTGTAGATTTGTTGTGAGGAATTGGCTTATGCAATTAAGGAGGCTGAGAAGTCCCAGGATCTGCTGTCTACCGGTTGGAGATCCAGGAAAGCTGGTCGTGTAATCCAGTCTGAGTCCAAAGCCCGAAAGCCAGGGGAGATGATGGTGTAAATCCCAGTCCAAGGGTAGAAGAAGATAAGATGGGATTCATCTGTTCAGCAAAGAGGCAGGTAAAAAGGGGACAGATTTCTTCTTCTTCCCCCTTTTGTTCTGTTCTGGCCCTCAGTAGATTGGATAATGCCCCATCACACTGGGGAGGGAAGTCTTCTTTACAGAATCTACTGGTTTATTTTTATTTTTTTTAAAGATTTTATTTATTCATTTGAGATAGAGAGCATGAGCGGGAGGGACAGACAGAGAAGGAGAAGCAGACTCCTTGCTGATCAGGGAGCCCGACGCGGGGCTCAATCCCAGGACACTAAGATCAGGACCTGACCCGAAGGCAGACACTTAACCAATGGAGCCATGCAGGCACCCCCAGAATCCACCAGTTTAAATGCTAATCTCATTGGAATCACCCTCACGGAAACACCCGGGAACAGTGTTTAATCTGGGCACCCTAGAGCCCATTCAAATTGACACAGGAAATTAATCATCACTCCCCCCTTCATGCCAATGTTCCTTTTATCTGTATGCTTGATAAAACATTTGTTCTGTTTGATCCCAGAGATTTGTCTTGCCTTTAATTAATTTTGGCTGTGGTAAATATTATTAGTCCCCCTCCCACCATGTATTGTTCATATTTCCTCCAATTATTCACCCATGGCTCATTTAAGCCACCTGTACCTATCCCCACTTTATAATAGCTTTAGCCTATTTAGCGACCATTTTGAAGAAAGACCGCCATTCATGGCAAATATGTGTCTCCCAGCGCCTTTGTTCGCGGGCTCCGTGGAATGCTTCCGAGTGACTTTCTGGAATATCTAACCTCAGGCAAAACCAGCTTACACTGCAGTGTGACTCAGCTGGTCCATTTCTCTAATGGATACAAACCCACATTTCTCTTTTCACAAATGACTGTTCATGAAGTCTGTCAATCAAGATGAAGGGTGCTTCCTAATGAGCTGTCGGTTTGGTTCCCACTTCTGAGTCTTGGTCGCGTCGCCCTGCTACTATTATACACGCATCGCTTCTTCACATGAAATAACGGACGGACACCACCTCACAGGCTCCCCACTACATTCTTTCTGCCACACTCCTGCAACTAAAAAGCCCTTAGGAGCACCCAGGGGATCTGACAGATCTGTGAGAAGAACAACCTGTTAATTGAGCTTGGTTATTCTATGGGGAGATCATCTAACATAATGCATGCATAATGGACTAACGTAAAGCATTAGCCAGCTCCGAGCCCTCGAGCTGCACCATGTCATGAATAAACAAAGAGGATGGGAAATCCCAGAGGGAGTGGAATTTGCCCGGAATCCTCCTGCATTCAGCCCTGAGGTTTTTATCAAGGGTCTTTTGTGTACAGAATGTAAGGTCAGAGACTTTTAATATTTCTTTCACTTGTGGGCAGGGAAGACAAGTTCTAAGACCTTATGGGATGCCATTTAATCAAATTCCACAGACTAAATATTTGCCAAGAGACAAACAATTCATAGAACTTGTTGCAGCCAAATCCAGGTATGAGACATAATTAAGAAAATGACCAGTGTGTCTCCAAATAATGCTATTTCATTTTTCCATATGCAAGCATGCCAGAAAGGACTAGGCCAATAGCAAGTTCCAATGCCAACATTGCTGTTTCAAAGATGGCCATCCTCTGATCTGGAAAATATAAATATGGTCCCTTCTCTCCCATGGCCATTGTCTCCAGTGTATGTATTATGACAAATAGCGTGACAGAAAAACAAAGAGGATCTGCAAACAGTGCAGAATAACAAAATGGTGTCAATCTTTTTCCATACAGAATTATAAGGTCATTGGATTTTTTAAAGTATAGTTATATGATCAGGACCCAGTCTTCTAAATGAATGGAACAATAATTTTCTGAAATATAATTTAAGGGGTACTTATAAAAGGACACCCAGTCCAAAATGTTTTCTCCATAGTTATATCACAGTACCTGAAATTCACTACATACTCTTAGGAGCTAGAGGATCTTGCAAGTTTCAGTCCCTAATAGTTTTTGGTTTTTGTTTTTGTTGTTTTTTTTTTTGAAGGTTTTTTTTTTTTACATTTTTTTTATTTAAAAAAATTTTTTTTTAAATTTCTTTTCAGCGTAACAGAATTCATAGTTTTACACCACACCC
>PISX010017370.1:0-43577 GCA_004024625.1 Mellivora capensis | reverse complement strand
CAAAACCCTCAGGTTGTTTTTCAGAGTCCATAGTCTCTCATGGTTCATCTCCCCCCCAATTTCCCTCAACTCCCTTCTCCTCTCCATCTCCCCATGTCCTCCGTGTTATTTGTTATGCTCCACAAATAAGTGAAACCATATGATAATTGACTCTCTCTGCTTGACTTATTTCACTCAGCATAATCTCTTCCAGTCCCGTAACCTCAAGCACTATTGACATATGGGGCTGGATGGGTCTTCAGTGGGGGGACGTGCCGTCCTGGCCATTCTGGGGTATGTGGCAGCATCTTCAGCTGCTGCCCATGGATGCCGGCAGCCCCCCATACACACCCTCCACTTGTAACAACCCGAAATGTCACATGTTGCCCAACGTCTCCTGGGGGACAAATTGCCCACAGTTAATTCTTTTGCTCAGAAACAATAATGCAGCCTGTTTACCTGTCCTCCTGAAATGTCTCTTTGTTATTTGAATCTCTCCGGCCAAGCCCCAGACTGTTGCATTCCCCAGCTTGAGAGGAGAGAATTATCTCCAAGGCTGGACCTGACAGGCCCATCAGTCAAGGAGGCTCTAATTGGACCCATTACCTTATCTGAGAGCAAACTCTCCTTTGAAAGATCAGCCAGCACCACAGTGCCTCTGGGATAATTTGCCTTCCCTTGGGGCACTCCAGAAGGAAGGCTAGCTGGGATCGAAGGCACTGGTCAAATGGGTGGCCTGAGTCAGCGGAGCTGCTCTGGGCCTAGGGGATTTCCAGGGGGAACTGGGTGGGCAGAATTCCCCCTGGATGATGGTCTAGACAGGGCTCACCCTTCCCTCTGCTCATAGGGGCTTCTGCTTCCCCTTTAGGAAGAGGAAACACCCTGGCTGTTTATTTTTGGGGGCTGAGGATCTGTTGTGAATAGGTCCCAGGATGGGCAGCTGGACAAGCCATCTGCACGTGGGGCATTTCAGGAAACAGGCTGTGGCCCTTGCCAGAGGGCTCCATGGGGGCCGCTACATGACTTAAGAACAAGAAGGCAGTGCCCGTGATCAAATCCAGTAAATAAAAAAATGTAATTTAAAAGCAGTTCAGAGGGGCACCTGGTGGCTCAGTCGGTTAAGCATCTGCCTTCGGTTCAGGTCATGATCCCAGGGTCCTGGAATGGAGCTCCATGTCGGGCTCCCTGCTCAGCAGAGTGTTTCTACCTCCCCCAGTCCCCTCTGCTCCCCTGCTTGAGCTCTCTCTCTCTCAAATAAATAAATTAAATATCTTAAAAAAAAAAAAAAAGCAGTTTAGAGTTCTTGCTAACTTTCCCAATCTTAAAAAACAATTTACTTGTTAAAAATAAAGTAGAATCCACGGCACCTGGGTGGATCAGTGGGTTAAAGCCTCTGCCTTCAGCTCAGGTTATGATCCCAGGTTCCTGGGATCGAGCCCCACATCGGGCTCTCTTCTCGGCGAGGAGCCTGCTTTCTCCTCTCTCTCTCTGTTTGCCTCTCTGCCTACTTGTGATCTCTCTCTCTGTCAAATAAATAAAATCTTAAAAAATATATATATAAAGTAGAATCCCACAGCCATTGACAGTCATTTATTGAAATACCTTCCATGTGAAGAGCTGGGCTCATATACATACCAATACATAATTTTTTCCACTTAAAATGTCTTCTAAGCATTATTTCATTTTAACAGTTATATATGCCCTATCACCTTTCTTTAAGCAGTCTCTCTGCCCAACATTGGGCTTGAACTCCCAACCCTGAGATCAAGAGCCACATGCTCTATCAACTGTATGCTCTATCACTTTTCAGGGCTAAGACATTTTTCTCTGGTATAAATATGCCATAATTATTTTAACTAAAATCTTTACCCAAATATTTTAGTTGTTCACATTTTTGCCATTATAAAGGATGCCTACAACAAACATATCTGTACAGAAATTCTGCTTTTCCCAACTGTGTTTTCTAAAACTTCTCATTCATTTTCTTTCTTCTATTTTCCCACCTTCTTTCTCTCTTTCCCGCACCCTCCTCCACCCAAACGAATGCTGACAGCTGGTATATCTTTTCGTACACCTTTCTCTGTGCCCAAGCAACCATGCCCAGCCTAGGGACACATAAAAGGCTGATTTGTTTGGTCACTGGTTTATGAGTAATGGAATGCTGTCCCATATTCTCAGCGATTTGGTGTTCTCTCTTGGAGGGAAACCCTCTATGTCTAGCAGGTTCTTTTCTTTCCATACGGTCAGAATCTCAGAACTTTTTCTTTTGGGATCTTCCACGGCAACTTGGAGGCCTTGGAGAGAAGCCAGTGTGCCCTCAGACTTCCAGTTTCCCCACCTATGAAATGAGGGCATACTACTGCTCCATGGGATTCCTCTGAGCAAAACTCTCAGAGATTATATATATAATATATATATAATTTATATATTAAATCTGTACTCATTCTCTGGTAGCCAAGAAACATAGGATCCTTTATTGTTATTTTCTTTTTACGATTTTATTTATTTATTTTAGAGAGAGAAAGAGCATGGATGGGGGAGAGGAAAAGGGAAAGGGAGAGAGAGAATCTCAAGCCAACTCTACGGTTGAGCAGAGCCCAATACCGGGCTTGATCCCACCAGCCCCGAGATCATGACCTGAGCTGAAACCAAGAGCAGAATGTTCAAAAGACTGAGCCATCCAGGTATCCCTATCTGCTATTTTCTAAACACCTCTAATACTTTCCTGTCTTTGTGCCTTTGTTTATGCCATTCACTTTGCCTGGAATACCCACTTGAGTAAGATGCTCCACTTACTCAAGCTCTACCTACCCCTTAAGGCCCAGTTCCTAGGCTGTTTCTTGTCTGTAACTGCCTCTGACGCCTCCAGCAGGAAGTCCTCTCCTCCTCCTCAGGACCCTTAATTTTCTGCATTACTCATTCATTTCCTTGCAGTATTCAAGCTTTAAGTTTTTAAAATCTGAATTCAAAAAGGTCCTGAGGACAGGAACCATACCTTCTATGTCTTGTGTTACTGCGGAACTCAGCAATATTACCCAAAATGCACTCAGATAGCTGT
Source organism: Mellivora capensis (assembly GCA_004024625.1). NCBI lineage: Eukaryota > Metazoa > Chordata > Mammalia > Carnivora > Mustelidae > Mellivora > Mellivora capensis. The sequence continues at coordinate 40,540 of PISX010017370.1, read as the reverse complement.
CGGACCAGAGAATGAATGAAATGAAGGCGTGAGTGAATGAACGCGTCCTACTCACTCTCACACAAACGTTGCCCATGGAGACCGTTTCAGGAACAGATGAGAGTCTGGGAAGATTCTGAGCACTTGGAAAGAAAGGTATTTTAGAGGTTCTTTGACTATAATATTTTGCCTTTATTGGAAAACGCTGCATTGTGGAAAATGCAAAAAAAGCACAAAGATAAAAAATGAAGATCACTCATAGGTGAGCTGCCCAGAGAAAATTCACCATTAACATTTTAGTGCATATCATTTTAGTCTTTCTATACATATATGAACTTATAAAATATGACATATCCATGTATATATGCATGGGTGTGTATATGTACACCACACACCCATAGAACTTTAAACATTGGGGCAGGTGGAAGGTGGAAGGAGCAACTCTAGGATGGCCTGGCCCCAGGTCCTGGGTTCTCACCTCAGGACACATGGAGGCATGTTCCTGGGGCTCTTTGTGCCCAATGGGTCATGGAGGCAGGGGAGGAACCCTGTGGCTGAGAGCAGCAGGACCCCGGGGGTCCTGCATTCCTGGGTTGCACATGGGACAGAGAAGCAAGGTCTCCTTCTCTTACCACTCCCTCTCATTCTTAACCCTCTACGGGGAAGTTCAGTTACGATGATGAGTTCTGGGTCTCACTCATCCTAGAAAACCTTAGCTCTGGGGCTACAATTTCTCTGTTGTCCCAGTTGCTTCCTATTGGACACGTGGAAAGTACAAGAATTACCCAACAAGCGAGTGGGTGAATGGGTTCTTCCTGGGAATTTTGACACTCCCAGAGGAGGGAGGGAAGTATGCCCACTCCCTAGGACGGGTCCTCAGACACATCATGGTTAACTGGTTGAAGGGTGTTTCCGGGGTGGGGCCGTGGATAAGAACTCTTGTGGAGGGTTGACTCAGTGCCCACTGCTGGCCCTTTATACACCTTGTCATTTAACTTTCAAAAGAAACCCTCAGATGGTATCACCATGCCCATGTGATGAAAGAAGAAACCGAGGTAGATGCAGAAGCCTCTCACGTCAAACTCTGTGAGCATAGCTGTGCAGTCTGTGTGGCCACACTCCCGTTCACTTGTCGGCACTTCCTCCTCTGGTCACTGAGGCCTCCCTCACTCTATAACATTGACCTTTCTCCTGCCAGGAATCGTCCTTGACTCCTGTTGCCTCACCTCCACATATGGTCCCTCAGCAAGACATTCGCACGCTGGCTCCAAGACCTCTCCTGAGCCTTCCACGCCTCTGCATCCCCGCTGCTCCCACTCTGGTCTCGAACACCACCCTTCCCTCATAAACTACTGCCATGGTCCTGCGGACCTTATCGTTTATTTTCCACACCATAAGCAAAATGATCTTAAATCACAGCATTCCCTTGCTTAAAAGCTTCTAATGGATTTCCAACAAACCTTCCACAAAACCCAGACTTGCTGCCTCACTTATGAAGCCCCCCCCAGGATGTGGGCGGCTTGCTCCTCAGACTTCAGTTCCGGCCACTCCCCGGCCTCTCACTCCGCCATACTTCTCTTTGTTCCCCTACCAACCGGCCCCCTCCACCTCAGGGGCACTGAAGCTGCTGCTCTTTGCTTCTGGTGCGCTTTCTCCCCCCCACTCCCCACATTAGTTCCTTCTAGATGTTCAGGACTCTGTTAAAGGACGTCTCCCCAGAGAGGTTCTCCCTAAGTACCTGTCTTAAGTAGCCACTCTGTCACTCACTACCACATTGTCCTGTCTTAATGATCTGCAGGGCACTTGTCACTATGAGGTGCTTTGAGAATGTCATCATTCATTCATTCATTCATTCATTCCCTGTGTCCTCCCACTAGAATCTACTTCCAATGCCAACAGTGCCCGGCATACAGTGGCTGCTCAAGAAGGTTTTGTTGAATAAATTGGCAAAACGAATGAATGAATGACATTTTTTGGAATTAATTCATTCACTGCGGGTTTATCATCTGTTTGGGTCCAGATACTGAGCTGGGGGCTATGTGAAAAGCCAAGATGAACAAGACACATCAACCCTCCAGAAGTGTTTGACTTAGGGTGTCTGAGACAGGCTTTAAAATAATCTAGAGAGTGGGGTGCCTGGGTGGCTCAGTAGGTTGGGCCTCTGCCTTCGGCTCAGGTCATGATCTTGGGTCCTGGGATCGAGCCCCACATCAGTCTCTCTGCTCAGTGGGGAGCCTGCTTCCCCATACCCCTCCCCTGCCTTTCTGCCTGCCTCTCTGCCTACTTGTGATCTCTGTCAAATAAATAAATAAAATCTTAAAAAAATAAAAATAAAATAATCTAGAGAAAACAGAAGGGAGAACATCTCAATATGGACGAGTGAATGCTGATGATTATTAAGGCAGCATGATGTGGAAAGGGGGGTTATTCTATTATTCTCTTGACTTTTGTGTATCTTTGAAACATCCAAAATGAAAAGTTTCTTTTTTAAAAAATAAAAAAGCAGGACTCCTGGATGGCTCAGTCGGTTAAGTGTCTTGATCCCAGGGCTCGGGAATCAAGTCCTGCATCAGGCTCCCTGCTCAATGGGGAGTCTGCTTTTCCCTCTGTCCCTCACCCCACTCATGCTCTCTCACTTGCATGTGCATGTGCTCTCTCTCTCTCTCTCTCTCAAATAAATAAATAAATTAATTAAAAAGCTTATGCTCAAGATGGGGAGAGGTACACACAGATGGCTGGTTCGCTGCAGGAGGCTGAGAAGGCCATAAATGAGCGGGATGTGAATGCATCGGCGTTACTTAAACCGACATCTAGTGTGTACCAGGCATTGTGCTAAGGGCTGGGGTATAAGGATAATCGGGACACACACAGACCCCACTTCCATGCAGCCTACAGTCTAGCCCGTAGACACAGGGACAGTAGCTGAAGAAAAGGACAAACACAGGGTGCTAGGAGAGTGTGTTGCAGAGAGCACTCACTTGCTCTGGGGCTCAGGAAAGAGAGGGAGGTCAAGGGCAGACAGGGACAGCCAGTCTGGCAGAGGGAACAGCTTGTACAACGGCTCAGTGGTGCGACAGAGCATGCCACATCCCCGGAAGCAGAGAAGACTAGCATTATGGGGCAGACAGAGCAAGGAGGAGGAAAAGAAGATAGAGAAAGAGAAAAAGGCTAGACCAGGGAGATAGGAAAGAGATAAGGCTAGACCAGGGAGCAGGGGCCAGACCCCACAAGGACATGAAGGTCCTGTTAAGCAGTGGACTGTTTATCCCCAACCCCTGAAGGAGGATGGTTTCTTGAAGTGGACTACCCATGAACCAGGCTTTGAAGTAGGGGAACGTTGCAACAGGGTGGCAAGGGTAGCCCCCAGTGGCATTCCTGGTAAAGGTAACAGAGTGAACTCCGATCTGGAGGGAAAGAGTTCAAGGTATTGAGGAAATAGTGGGCGGCCTGGCATGGGAGGGGCACATGGTATGTGCAGAGGTGTAGTGGGCAATAAGCCTAGATAGGGAGCTCACAGCCAAGCTCCAGACAGGAGGCTGAGTTTGGACTTTATTCTTCAGACAATGGGGAGCCACTGAAGACTTTTTGATCATTGGACAGCTGTGATCAGAGCTGCCCTTAGCAAGGATGGATTTAATAGGGAAAGCAGGCAGGAGATTATTATCGACTCGAGAGGCAAGGGGGGGGGTCTGATTTTAACACTCAGCCACATACTGAGCACATACTATATGCCAGGCTTCAATGGCACGGAAAGCAGACAATGCAAAGAGGACAAAGGGACTGCCTCCGTCCTGCCCTACAGCGCTCCTAGATGGCTAAAATGACAATGAGAATCCAGCGTGATGGGACAGCAACATTACCAGGATGTTGGGGAACCCTAAAGGAAGGGAGCTGCTGGACCTACCCCAAACAGGGGCGGTGGTCAGGAAAAGCGCTCAAAGGGATATGAAGCCTCCTTGAGCCTTTATTTATTTATTTATTTATTTATTTAACAGAAAGAGAGAGAGAGAGAGATCACAAGTAGGCAGAGAGGCAGGCAGAGAGAGAGGGGCAAGCAGGCTCCCCGCTGAGCAGAGAGCCCGATGTGGGGCTCGATCCCAGGACCCTGGGATCATGACCTGCGACGAAGGCAGAGGCTTTAACCCACTGAGCTACCCAGGCGCCCCTTATTTATCTATTTTTAAGTAATCTGTACACCTAACATGAGGCTCTAACTCACAACCCCATAATTAAGAGTCACATGCTGACTCTGCCATCCCAGTACAGGCTGGAACAATTAAAGAGAATGAAGCGGGAGGCAAAGAGCCTGTTGAGGCAGTGGTTGCAGGGGTGGGGGAAAGGCGGGAGCCCCAAAGATAACAGCCTGGGTGCAGGCTGTGGGATGGAGATAGAAAGGAGAAGACCCACTCAAGAGAGACTAGGGAAACAGAACTGACAGAAGCTGGGGACCCTAGTGGGAGGTTTGCTTAGGCTTCTGGGTTTGCACGGAGTGCTGTTTACTGGAGCACAAAATATAGAAGAATTAGTTGAGTGTTAGGGGATCGAGGCTGAGGGGCTGTAGAACCACAGGTGGAAATGTTTCCGGGGCAGCTGTACGTACAGATCTGCGGTCAGAAAGAGGGTGTGAATGGAACGGACGGATTAGAAAATCAAGCGGGAATTGTGGTGATAGCCCTGAGTGAGATCACCCAGGGAGCCTGTAGAGGAGGATGAGGAGAGAGCTGAGGGTGGAAACCCTGGAATTGTGACACTTAGATGCGCAGAGGAAGAGGAACCGCAGAGAAAGCTGGAGAGAAGCCTGGAACCACAGGAATGGTGGAGGGAGGACCAAGCAGGGCTTTCATGAGGAGGATGGAGCCGGGGCACCTTGGACTTGTCCTAGGGGTGTGTATTACAGGCACGTGCATACATGTACATTTTTAAAGTAATTTCTTCCCAGGGCGCCTGGGTGGCTCTGTTGGTTAAGCATCTGCCTTCAGCTCAGGTCATGATTTCAGGGTCCTGGGATCGAGCCCCGCGTCGCTTTGGGCTTCCTGCTTGGTGGGGAGTCTGCTTGTCTCTCGTTCTAGCTGCTCCCCTCCCCCCCCCAGCTCGTTCTCTCTCTCTCTCTCTCTCAAATAAACAAATACAATCTTTAAAGTAATTCCTTCCCGTACGTTTGGAATATTAAGCAGAAACCTTGTCACATCAGTCCTGGTGTCACCCTGCGACCTGGCCCAACCCTTCATCACTGTATTGTCCAAGTGCATCAGGAGAAGCCACCTGGCAGGAAGGAGCCAGGCGGAGCAGAGAGCAGCCGGGTAATACAGTCAATAACCAGTGATAAGGCCAGATGTGTAGCAATATCAAATCATCCACAACCTGCGTCATCCCAGGTAGCAAGTAGTGGTCAACTGTCTTCAGCCAGGAGACAAGGGAGGGGTGGAGAGGCGTCCCAGACACCTGGGAGGGGATGTGGGAGGGAGCACACGTTTATGGAGTGGGCCAGGCTCTGTGCTAGGCTCTTTGCATGTTATCTCAAATACCATTCCCGAGGCCCTGCCCCTTTCAAAGATAAGGAAGCTGCAGCTCAGAGAGGTTGAATAATGGGCCCAAGGTCACATAATAATGGGATTTGAACCCAGAAGACCAAAGCCTATGCTGTCTCAAAGGAGCCCTTGGTCTCCAACCAAATCTGTTTCCCTGGTCGCCTAAGGGCCACGTTCTTGGACTTTGGGGCACTGATACAAACCTTCCCATCGAAGCTTGAGTGGGTGATGGCTCAGCGCCTAATCAGCGGCCTGAGTTAGGTATTCTCCATGAGCGGTTTTCTGCTGGGACTTGCTTCCTAACCAGACTTCCTGTTTCATCATTCACACCTATTGTCTCACTCAGTGGGGCTCTTGCCCAAGGCCTTCCTCGCCACTGCCACTCCCGGTATGGGGGTGAGGTGACTGGGGAGCAGGCTGTACTGAGGTGTTTATCAGACCCGCTCACCTTCCAGAGACCCCAAGACCCAGCGGGCCACCGGTGACTCTGGGGGCAGGCCAGTTACCATGCAAGGCTGAGACCCTGGGAGACCCCCTTTGATCCTGATTACCAGCCAAGTGATGATACTAGCTAAAGGGCACTGGGTGGCCTTCTACATGCCAGGCTTTAGGCTGTGTGCCTTACCCACACTGTTTCATGTCACCCTTCAAACAATCCTGAGGTAAGTGATTATTATGCCCATATTGCACTCAAGGGAATCATTCAGAGAAAGGTGTCTATACCCAGTAAGCATCAGAAATGTCTAAAACAAGGGCGTAGAGTTTACCTGCCCTACCACACTCATTTCCCCTCTGTCCCTGCCCCCAGGGCCCTAGGCTTAGATTCCCCGATCCATGAGAAATCCGCCTTTTCCCTCCTAAGTCCAGAGGAAACTCTGGCCAGGGCTGCAAAATGGTGGCAAGGGACATGTGTGCCTTGGGCGTACCCAGAGTCCTAGTCGGGAGCTTTCTACCTCATACATCTTTTTACACAGAGAGAACTATAGAGCTCTGTCCTCTGTTACAGGTATTTTATGTTATCTGGGGAGCCCATAAAGAAGGGGCCTATGTGATGCATGGCTGTGTCTTGTGTTTTCATGTGTCTATGAGGCGGGGCAGGAATTAGGCAAATCAACCTGACCCCAAATCAACTGACCTGTCCCCCGTTTCTATGGTCATATGTGGCTTCCGTGACTGTTTATTTTCTTTTTTTTTTTTATTAAAGATTTTTAAAAAATTTATTTGACAGACAGAGATCACAAGTAGGCAGAGAGGCAGGCAGAGAGAGAGGAGGAAGCAGGCTCCCCACCAAGCAGAGAGCCCGATTTGGGGCTCGATCCCAGGACCCTGGGATCACGACCTGAGCCGAAGGCAGAGGCTTTAACCCTCTGAGCCACCCAGGCGCCCCCGTGACTGTATTTTCTAAACCAAAGACAGGACCCGTGGACTGGCAGGTATCAGTGTCTTTGCAACAGCGAAACCTGTGGCATCCACATGAGATACAGAGGCTACTGGCTAACAGTTCAGCAGGGATGCTTTGGTGTGCTTGTGGGGATGTCCTAGAGGCCCCCAGGGGAGATGAGATTTGGCTAAGAGTTAAGGCCTGAGTATTTAAGTGTAATCTTGCCAGCTGCTCACAGCACACTAAGGATTAGCATCATTATATGCAATTTTAAAGACGGATCTGATATTCCCAGCACATCCAGGGGAAACACGATAGCCTAAAGCTAGATGGGAGCTCTGAGACAATAGATTGTTTTAGGGACTATTATGAGATACATAAATTAATAAGTGAATCTTTATATACTTACAAAATGTCATGGAGGGGGCACCTGGGTGGCTCAGTGGGTTAAGCCCCTGCCTTCGGCTCGGGTCATGATCTTGGGGTCCTGGGATCGAGCCCCGCATCGGGCTCTCTGCTCAGCAGGGAGCCTGCTTCGTCCTCTCTCTCTGCCTGCCTCTCTGCCTACTTGTGATCTCTGTCTGTCAAATAAATAAATAAAATCTTTAAAAAAATAAATAAATAAAAATTTAAAAAAACACACACAAAAAAACAAAATGTCATGGAGAATTGAGCCAGGCCTGCTCACACAGGAGGTCAAAAAGATTACCTCTGCTTAAAATACCCAGGGAGTGTAGGTAAAAGTGATTGATTTTGCAGGATGGGAATTCAACAAACATGTATTGCTTCCTACCACTACTACCTACTACGGGGTTCCAGATCCTGGGTGCGTGCCAGGTCCAAAGAGGACTGAGACTAGGCTTACAGTGATAATGGGGATGATGGAAGTGCAGAGAAGATCATGCTATAGTGTGTGTGTATGGGGGGGGGGGTGTTAACGATATTATTTATTTATTTATTTGATAGAGTGAGAGCACAGAGCACAGGCAAGGGGAACGGAGGGAGAGGGAGAAAAGCAGTCTCCCCGCTGAGCAAGGAGCCTGATGTGGGACTTGATCCCAGGACCCTGGGATCGTGACCTGAGCTGAAGGCAGACGCTTAATGACTGAGCCACCCAGGCAACCCTCTAATAGTGTATTTTAAATGTGGAAAATGGGTACTACCTAATTTAGCAAACTCCTAAGTAGCACTAATTAAAGGCAGTAGTGGTCTGGAATCATAGGCGTGGCATTCTCATTAAGGGATGCATTTATAATGATTACTAAAAAAACCCATTTATTCAATCCCGGGACTCTGGGGTCATGACCTTAGCCAAAGGCAAATGCTTAACCGACTGAGCCACCCTGGCTCCCCAGGAGCTGGGGTTATAACAGTGGTGAGAATGGAGTCCAGATGATTATTCATTCATTCTCGGGGTGGGGAGGGGGGCGCTGGTACACATTTTCTCCTGATTTGTGGCCTAGCAAATTACCACAAACTTAGTGGTTTAAACAAAAAATATTTATTCCCTCATAGTTTCTGTGTGTCAGGGGTCCAGGCACACAGCTATGTTCTCTTAGCTAGGTCTTATCAGGCTGTCATCAAAGTGTCTCTTAGGCTGCACACCTTTCTGGAGCTTGGGTCCTCTTCCAAGCTCATACGGTTGTTGGCAGAATTTAGTTCTTGTGCTTGTATGGTTAAAGTTCCTCTCTTCCTTCTAGCTGTCAGTGGGGATCATCCTCAGCAATCAGAAGCCACCCTCGGGTTCTTATCACATGGCCCATTCCACAGGCCCTTCCACAACATGGCAGCTCACTTCTTTAAGGTCAGCTGGAGAATCTCTCTGATTTCTCTCTGGTCCCAATCCCTCTTTTGAAGGGCTTGCCTGATTTGGCCGGACCCGCCCAGGATAATCTCCATTTGATTGACTCAACATCAACTGACTAGGGACCTTACTTATATTGGCAAAATCCCTTTTGCCGAAATCAAGTGGGTAATATCACATCATATCCACAGATCCTACCCACCCTATACTCAGGGTATATGAGGCATATACACCAGAGGTTAGGAATCTTGGGGGCTATCTTGGAATTCTGTCTCCCAAGAGTAGGTGAGGGAGAAGGAAGAGGAAAGTGCCAGGGTGGGCAACCTTTATGCTGAGCACCGAGGAGTGAATTTAAGGGCTACAGGCTGTAGCACTTCAGGACTAACAAGGAAGGGAAGCTGTTGTGGAGGGAAGAGAGAAGAGTGGAAAGAACATAATGGAGGCAGAAGGCTATAAATAAAGCTACAAGGGTATGAAGAAATCTGTTCAGTGGCAAAAGAATTGTCTAGCAGGGCCATAGATGGTGGGGTGGGGTGGGTTGGGTTGGGTGTGGAGAAAAAGTAGATAGAATATTAAGTCACGAACACCATGTTCTTTCAACGAGTTCTTGGCCTCAATTCCTGAAACCAGACAAGGTAGGCTAGAGACAAAAACTGTCAGCAAACGAGTCCTTTCCCTGAAGGTCTCTCCCCAGGGATCCTTGACCTCACCCTTCCGTACCTCATAGTCATGTTGGTCTAACGGGATGAATATCCACCCTTGAACCCTCATGCCCAGGCTTCTAAGGGGGACCAGATTCTAGCTTACTGAATCAGCTTCTGGATGGATGTTTCTTTGTGCGTGTGTGTATGGAGAAGCTGAACAGTGGCCATATTGGAGAGGACTAGCGGAAGCCCAAGATGCTAGGCAATCTACACAAAAATGAAGAGCTAGGCAAGAAGAAGTTGGGAGTGGGAGAGAAACAGCCATGAGGGCTGGCTGTCTGGAAGTTTCCCGGGATTCAAAGCAGCTATAAGGTTTAGAGGGGAGAAGAAAGGGGAAGTTCAGAAGTGTGGCTATGTTTACCAAACAGATCCATTTTTTTCTCCAGTCGATATTTAAATAAAAGTGGGAATGAATTTTCAAACTTGTTTTTAATTAGTTTAGATTATTTCTGCTGTGTTTATGTGGTTTTGTTTTGGGAGATGATCCTGGGCCGCATGGGAGCTCCAGGATATGCTCAGGTTACCTCTCGAGGAAAAGAACCAGGAAAATCACTGGTTCCTCAGTGTGAACCAGTTGGACATGTTACCTCTCTCTGAAGTACTTACTTAAAAGAGAGCTCAAAGGTCAGAAACACCTTCACCCCCCGGAAGTGAACATGTACTAGCAGAGTTTCAGAAGTAATAGTACAGAATGATGACTGTCTTCAAAAAATCACAACCCAGGGGCGCCTGGGTGGCTCAGTGGGTTAAAGCCTCTGCTTTTGGCTCAGGTCATGATCCCAGGGCCCTGGGATCGAGCCCCGCATCAGGTTCCCTGCTCAGGGAGCCTGCTTCCCTCTCTCCCTTTGCCTGCCTCTCTGCCTACTTGTGATCTCTCTCTGTCAAATAAATAAATAAAATCTTATTAAAAAAATCACAACCCATTTTCATTCTGTCTTATTCTTCTGTATGATGCATGTCATTTCTCTGGTCTTTGGTTCCGTGTCAGCTGCCTTTTCTCCCTTGGAATTTATATAGGGTCCTCAGGGATCAAGACAATAAACCTGTAACTATATATATATATATATATATATATATATATATATATACACACACACACATATATACATATATATGTATATATATATATATATATATTTTTTTTTTTTTTTGAGAGAGAGAGAGTGAGTGAGCACAAGCTAGGGGAGCAGCAGCAGGAGAGGGAGAAGCAGACTCCCTGCTGAGCAGGGAGCCTGATGTGGGGCTTGATCCCAGAACTGTGGAATCATGACCTGAGCTGAAGGCAGACGCTTAACCGACTGAGCCACCCAGGTGCCCCACTACATATATATTTTTAAAGTTAATTTTTTTTTTTTTACGGGGGCAGGGAGAATCATCTGCCCCACCTTCCCTCAAGCAGAAAAAGAAAACAAGTCACTCAGCAGGCTCAGCCGGACAGCAGTTCTGCCCATCACACCTGTGAGCAGTGACCGTGGCTTCCACCTAAGATCAAGGCCCTGAGGTGGCCTATGGAACAGTCAGCCGAATTCACCCAGCCTTGCCCCTTCTCTTGACTTCTTGGCACCACCTTTTTACCTCCAGATTGTGTGTGTGTATGTGGTGGAACTTAAACAAACACGGTAGGGTTTTGGTTTTGTTCTTTGTTTTGCCGAATGGGGTTCAGAAGGAGGGGGGGATTACCCTTGACCTCAGCCGACCTTGACCCCATATAGGCCAGACTGCCGTGCTGTGCGAGGGGGTGAAGAGGAACCGTGAGTAAAAGAGGATGGGGACACTGACTTCCTTGCCAAAGGCTGCAACACCCGTCTCAAAGCCCCATTTGGCCAAGCTCCTTGCGCCAACTCATTGCCATTCCCTTGAAACGTTCTCAGAGTAGGGCTCCACATGGTGCGCACTTACAGCTCGTGTGTACACACACACACACACACACACACACACACACACACGCCCCTCTCTGGCTGGTGACAGATGGGGCCTGAAGGATCTGGCAGTCTTCGTGGCTGATGGCAGAGAGTCGAGCCTGTTCTCACCGTCTCCCTGGAGTCCCAGTGCAGACGCAGGTGCGCGTCAGTGCCTGCTCTAATTTTATCCCTGGTTGATGGAGGAGACTAACCGAGCAGCAGGGAGGCTGCTATTTTCGGTCTCTCCATGGCTCTGGGTTATATAAAGCCTATTGCTGTGACCCGCACTGCTTTGTGGCTGTGCCTCATTCTTGCTCCTTCTGTCACAATATGTCATCAGCTCAGACATTCACACACACACCCCGGGGGCTCTTGGGGAATGAGGAGGGAGGTGTGTGCTGGCAGAGCGCTCATGTGTATGCGTGTGTGTGTGTGTGTGTGTGTGTGTGTGTATGGCTCGTGCCAACTCACTGGGGGAGGAGGTCTGCATATACTACTGGGTTGGGGGGGGGCAGAATTGTGCATGAAGATGGTTTGTTTTGGAAGGAAATGGAAAGATCTTCCTGATGGAGGAACAGCAGCGTGAGTGCTTCGGGGCTTGAGGACAGAGCACGTTTGTGAGGATGTTATGGGTCTGCTGTTGGCACGGTGATAAGAATAGCTTCTATTTCAGTAACTCTTTTCATTTTGAAGGAACCCAAGAGTTTCATAAAATATACACAAACAGCTCTGCCTCTGAATGGCAGGGATTTTTTGTCTGGAATTAGGAACAGCAGCTAGATGCACAAACGTGAAAGCATGAATTTAGGGATGGGTGATGGCAGAAGACGGTTATTTCCCACAGTGCTGGGGACAAATTTTACCCGGAAAAAATTTCCTTATAGATCCCCAAACCCTTCTGGTGCTGGTATTGTGATCATTGTATTAAGACAGGTGCTTGCAAAAGTTAGTCATATATGATTCCTAATTTATCTTTGTATCTCCCGGTATTGAACCTTAATAAATATTTTTAGATACGTGAATATTGAATAAGGAATATACGACAAAATTCTAATACAATGTAGCTCATTAGTCTATGAATTTGAGAGAGCCAGGTTTCCCAAAATATAAATTATTCACACAGAACAAGCCTAACAGAGCTCGATGACCTTATCACACAGGTGTTTGTTCTGTTCCCCAACACGAGCCAGGAAAAGGAGATGTTCTGTACTTGGGGAGGGACGTGTTTCCCATATATAATCTCCAGGGTGTATTCTGGCTGACATGATGGAGTTCATCAGGCATTACCCAGCGGAGTGAAGATTTGGCATGGATGCAGCTTAGCTCAGGGAGCCGGACAAAATGTAAGGCTCGGGATGGCGCTGGTTTTTCTCATTTGAGTTTTCCCGTCACCAGCAGCTACCATAGCAGGTGGGGCTCCCATTACTGGTAACTTGGCCGTGGCACTGTTTCTCAGCTGCTCTTTGAAAGGTATTGAAGACCCTTCTCTTCCACTGGTCAAAGCAGTTCTAAGGGACTTACGACTCGAGAGCTTATCACATAGAAAAACACCTTCGAGTTTTCCAGTGAAGGGAGTGGCTAAGGAAGCAGGAAAGGGAACTGGACCAGTATCAGAGATGGGGCTGGTAGGGGCCTGATGGGGAAATGAAGCCAGGAATGGGGAAGGTGTAAATGAATCACTGGGTGTCTTGTTCGTTAATGATTGATTTAGCAGAATCTCACCACTCTTGCCCACCCCGTCTCCGCCCCTGGCTGGAGGCAGAGGCTCACGACTCCAGCTCCTTGGTGGTCTCTCACTGCTCCCCAATCTCCCCTACCTGCCTCTCCACCCCCCACTGTCAAAGTGACCTTTCTAAAACCCATATGTGGTGACCCCACTGCACAAACCTCTTCGGAGCCTCTTAATTTCTCTCTCCAGAGAGAACACATATGCTTTCATAGGCAGACAAGGCTCTCTGTGATCTGGGGCCTGCTTATCCCTCTGGCTTGGGTCACACAGCAGCCCTCTCGACTGTCCTGGAAGTGGGCCTCCTCTCACTTCCTTCATTCCACCCCCTGGCCCCTTAAACCTTATTGAACTGCTTGCAATCCCCTAAATGTGTGAAATACTCTTGTCTTCTGTGTATTAGCGAGGACTGTTCCATCTACCTGGAATGTTCTTCCAGTCATCCCCCCACCCCCAGCTTCCTTCAGGCCTCAGCTCAAGCATCACTTGCTCTGTTAACCCCTCCACACCTGGATGGGGCATCAGCCTTTCCTTCCCCATGGTGCTTAAATGCTCTGCAGTCGGTTCTGCCCAGACCATGGGCTTCTAGAAGACCAGGGACTATTCAGCTCATCATCTGGCCCGCTGCTCAGCCTGCAACAAACGTGCTTTGAAGGAATGCCTGAATTTGAGCAGAAGCTGCATTTCAGAGCCACAAGTTCCTCCAATGTCATGAGGTGGAGGGATAGGGAGAGGGTTGGTAGGAAATGTCAATGAAGTTGAGAACGAAAGGGCGGGTCCTGGGAAATCTGACCACAAACATCACCAGTGAGCCCGCACTCTGTTTCCAAAGCCGAAGACAGAGGGCGGGTCCTGCCTCAGTGCCGTGTCACCCAGGTAGGGCTGCTGTTCAAGGTAGAGCAGTTAGGGCGGCCCCTGTCTCTCAGGGCTCGGCACCTTTCCCGCCATCTGTCTGCACATGCTGTCTTTTCTGCTCCTCACTCTGCCAGGTGTCTATGCTGGGAGCGGGGAGGACTTGCCTTGGGACCTCAGTACCCCTCAGGGAGGGCCTCAGGCCTCTCTCCCTGCCCTCTGCACAAGTCACTCCAAAACCCAAGAATGGCCAAGGTGGCTGTGGTTCTAGCACAATCCTCAGGATCTCACAGCTTCAGCTCACTAGGCCAGCTGCTCCTCTGCTAGGCCACCCTCCAGGGAGGCCGGCTTCTCGCACAGGAGAGAAGGCCGTACGCTGAAAGCCTCGTACCCGGCGGAATGAGGTTAAGCCAGCTTTTGTCAGGGACTTTAGCTTGGCAGTTCTGGTGGTAGCTGACCCTTGGTATTTTTTTTTTTTTTTAAGATTTATTTATTTGACAGACAAAGATCCCAAGTAGGCAGAGAGGCAGGCAGAGAGAGAGGAGGAAGCAGGCTCCCCGCGGAGCAGAGAGCCTGATGCGGGGCTCGATCCCAGGACCCTGGGATCATGACCTGCGCCAAAGGCAGAGGCTTTAACCCACTGAGCCACCCAGGAGCCCCTGACCCTTGGTATTTTTGAAGACACAGAGACAGCAGTAGAGGAGACCCATACTATACATCAGACTTCAAATGCAGTGAGAGAGGCTCTTTCATGAAATCCCTGAAAGAGATTTCATATAGAAAATATGGTTTTATTATTTTTTTTCTTTCCTTTAAAGATTTTACTTATTCATTTGATACACAGAAAGGAGAGAGCACAAGCAGGGAGAGCAGCAGAGGGAGAGGGAGAAGCAGGCTCCCTGGGGAGCAGGGAGCCCCACGTGGGGCTCGATCCCAGGACCCTGGTATCATGACCTGAGCTGAAGGCAGACGCTTAACTGACTGAGCCACCCAACTGCCCCAGGAAATACTGTTTTAAAAGATGGTGAATTACCACTCCATTCATCTGTTTTAACACATTTTCATTTATTGGGCTTTCTTAGAGTCTAGCTTTTCTATACTCTCAAGGCATCACTGCCCCCCAAACTTTCACTTAAAATTTAAAATTTTAAATGAATTTAAAATGAATATTTAAAATGGAAGCTGCCTACAGATCTTCCGAAGACAGATGTGTTTTGTGTGTGCGCGTTGTCCTAAGTCCTTCATCCCTGTTCTCAAAATTGTCCAATGATGGAATAACAATGCTATTAACCCAGGGATCAAATGGCTGCGGGGGAGGTGGCAACCATAACTGGCCTTTTGGGGGCAATTTTCAGAATTTTTCAAACAGTGCCTTGTTTAGGCTGCTGAATCCTGACAGACACTCCCCCTGCTGTGACAGAGAGGGGCGGCAGAGAGCCTGTGCGCAGGGGAGCCCGGGGACTGGAGAGGAAAGGCTGGCTGTTGGCGCGCCCACAATTTTAGAACTGCTGCTGAGGTAAGAGGAGCTCCCTCCAAACCAGATGACACTGGGTCCCTACGGAGAAAGGGGGAGCAGATTCCGCAGCTGAGGAGGAGGAGGAGAGGGGACTCAGTTTACACAGTGGGTGGGTAGTAGAGAGATTATCTGTCTTAGGCACTATTACCATCGCCCAGAAAGGCATGTGCTTTCACTGCCAAGGAACGGGATAATGAATTGGAACACCATCCAGGGAGCAGAACAAGTTAAAACAATAGATTCTGTGCTCAGTAGAGAAGATATTTCCAAATCAGTAGGGCGTTCAGGTTTATGGGGCACGATGAGGGGAGAAACTGTAGAGGACCTCATAATTGTCATTTGTTTTGGTTTCTTTTTAAAAAGTTACAGGGGGCTGCTTGACCAGCTCAGTCAGTAGAGCATGCAGTTCTTGATCTCAGGGTTGTAAGTGTGAACCCCATGCTGGGTGTAGAGATTACTTTTTTTTTTTTTTTAAGATTTTATTTATTTATTTGAGAGAGAGAGGGAGAGCCTAAAGGGAGAGGGAAAGGAAGAAACAGACTCCCGAGCCCTACGCAGGGCTCCATCCTAGGACCCCAAGATCATGACCTAAGCTGAAGGCAGATGCTTAACTGACTGAGCCACCCAGGCACTCCAAAAATAAAATCTTAGGGAAAAAAAGTCACATGATAGGGCTCCCCAGAGTGAGAATATTAGCTAAGTTTATTGAGTGTTAACTACATGGTTGGTGCTCTTCTCAATGTTCTACATCCTTATGACTTTATGATGGGAATTTTTTTTTGAAGATTTATTTATTTGAGAGAGAGAAAGAAGAGAGGGAGAAGGAGAGAAGCAGATTTCACGGAGTGTGGAGCCTGACACAGGCTCCATCCCAGGACCCCGAGACCACAACTTGAACCAACAGCAAAAGTCCAACACCCAACCAGCTGAGCCATCCAGGCACTCCCACGATGGGTATTCTTAATATCCCCATTTTACAGATGGGGAAATGAAGCCACAGAGAGATTACGTAACGTGCCCAAGACCACACGGCCAGTAAATGGAAGACTGAAGATTTATTTATTTACTTATTTTTCTTTAAGTAATCTCTACACCCAGCGTGGAGCTTGAACTCATGACCCTGAGATCAAGAGTCACAGGCTCCCCGACTGAGCCAGCCGGGTGCCCCTGGAAGAGCTAAGATTTAGACCTAAGCAGTCTGGCTCCAGCTCCCAGACTGGTAACCACTATTCTCCACCGCTGTGTGCCGTCTTCTGACTGTTCATGGCATGCGAGGTGTGTGTTCACGTCAGTGCATAAGAATGAGAGAAACTATGTGGAAATCCTGTATGAATGTCAGCATGACATCATTATTAACAAAGCTTAGGGATCCAGGTCAGTCGTGTTTCTTGGGGCTTAGCAGCAACTTTACAGAGGACTCGGAGCAAGTCTTATTTCTAGAGGCTCTGAGCCAAAGTATTCAGTACTTTTCAGTCTCTTTATTTACTCAACATATGATTATTGAGCTCTAATTCTGTTCCAGGCATGCCAGGCAGACTGACGAGGCTCTGGAACAAAACTGGGACTAAGGCTTAGTCCTGGTCCTCACAAGGAACATGTCATGCACGGATACCTCTCAGCTGATGGCCAACAGGTTAAAAGTACAATAGTATCTTAAAGACTGATGATCACCTGTTGTTTACTTGCTACCTGTCTCAGATGTGCAGGGAATTCCTGTTTGCTGGAGACCTTGGGGCCAACTCCACACCACCTCCCTGGGCTGTCATGTCTGAAAGTCACCAGTATCCAGAAGTATGTGCCCAGCAGTTCTGAGAGCTTGAAGTTCTTATCAAGGAAGTGACATGAAGAGATGGCAAAGATGGTAGTTAAGACAGACAACTGTGAAAGGAATCTGTAGCATGAACCCGGGATGGTTTAAATATACAGACTGAATATACAGAAAGGTTTAGGGCTAGTTTCTAGGGAGCAGTTCATGGAACCAGAAAGTCTGGAAGCAGGCCTGTGTCAGGCAAAGTTTAATCTAGGAGATCTAGAACCCAGCTATGACAGGAAAGGCAGAGTCAACTCCACACAGGGCTCAGGGATTGGGAGTAGGAAGGGGGGATACCTGGGGGGAAAAACAAAGAGTTGGGTTGCCAGGAGAAGCAAGAATGAGTGCTGAGTGTCCAAACAAAAGTCCACCCCATCAATGATGGAAAATGTGTCGTTCAGAGGAAGATCTGATGGGGCCATATCTCCTCAACTGATTTGCTCCTCCAAAATTTCCTTGTAGGTATCCCTCCCATCCAGACTTACCCTGGAGTAGAGCCAAGAAATGACAAACTTTTCTTACGCTCAGGCTAGGACAGATTATGAACAAGCGTCTATATTGGGAGTAGCCAGGATTAGTGACCTGGAAGCAGGAGACTTGTGCAGGGAGGAGTCAGGTGAGAATGAAGGCTTGCTACACTGGAGAGGTCCGGGTATCAGAAATTTACACTTGCCTCCTTGGGAGTGGCAGCTTCATGACTGCCTTGGATACACCGTCCAGAAGCCTGGCATTTCACATGCCTCCAGGGTGGGCAGGTAGGTGCAGCGGACTGCTGCCAAGAACCAGAAACATGCACCCACCTAAAGGGGGGCAACTGTCCCCCACTATCACTCTATTTCCCCCAAAAGGGAGGTTGTAAACCCAGATTGGAAGTGCATGCAGTGAAACCTCTTCATGTTTCAACATGGGCAACGGAGCACAATTTAAAATTCATGGTGTGGGCTGGAACAGAAAAACACGTGCAGGGGTCAGAATCCAGTCTGTGGACCCCTCAGGCCGTGACATCTGATAGGAGCCACGTTGTCACAGAGACAGTGAAAGTCCCGTCTCCACTTGAGCAATTTCAAATGTGTGTGCTCATGTGTGCCCAAATCAACAAATAACCAGTGACAGCCCACTGCCCCCAAGTTCAGCCCTTTGATCTACACTATCTAACTAAAATCTGAAAAACACCGCGTGGGGCACTGAGGGAGAGGGAACATCACTGTGAGAACTGTACTTTCATTTCCTGGCGGGGGTGTGGTTAAATTCACAACTTCGGTGTGACACTAACCGCCTTGGAGGGTTTTACATTCGATTTCCTGTTTCCTTTTCTTAATAAAGAAAGGAAAAGCAGCCCCCCCCCCCACAGCCACGGTTCTTGAGTTCCATAGGAAGACACCAATGGGGGTTCCGACTTGACCGCAAGCAAAAACAAAACGTAACCCCGGAACCTGATAAATAGCAAGATGCAGAAGACTGTGGTGTGGGTCTTAGGGTTGCTCCGGATGGTTTTGATCATCTCCCGTGGCAATTTTCCACCGCTCACCCAGCAGACGAGTGACCAAAGTCCTTTATTTTCGAGTTGCTGGAATCCTTTCCCGCGGAAGGTTTAGAAAATTATAATGGTGCTGATGATAGTCGTGGAAGCTAAGGGCTCCGAGTGGACATGCCTCACATGTCTCCAATCGCATGTAAACACTCCGAGAATTGGCCCCACTTTACAGATAAGGAAACTGAGACTCAGAGGAGTTTAAGTTAATATGCCTAAGTCACTCCATAGATTTTTATTTTATTCCCAGATTTTTATTGGTCACCTATTTATTGGGCCAGGCACTACAAAAAGATTCATAGATAAGTAGCTGAGCACAAAATGACTCTCACTCGCTGAAAATGATCTCTGGATAGAGGCACTATTTGGAATATCTACCTCGAGTTTTCTTTCATTTGCTCAGACATTTAGCATCTACTGTGCTGGGTGCGGGTGGGGGGTGGGGGTGGGGAACGACATGATCCTGACTTTTGGAGGCTTGTAATTTATTTGGGGAGACGGAGCCTGCTTAATATAACACTTGAATAATAACGCAAGATAATGCATGTTTTAGGGCCAGAGTAAACGACCCAGATAAAAGTTCAGAAGGCGCCGAGACTGCTTTGGGCTGGAATGGGTGGGACAGCAGAACCGAGGAGAAAGTCTTTGAGGGATGAAAACTTGCTGAATGGACATGCCATCCTCAGTAGCTGTGCAGGAGAAAAGGCCAAAACACAGCCCAAGCCGAGAGGTAGCTGGGGGAAAGACTTCGGCGAGGCTGCATAATTTGGTGTGGAAGGACGCAATTTGGGCAGTCACGTGGTATGGTCTCAGGTGTGAATCCAGGCTTGACACCCTTCTACGGGTATGATGCTGGGTCGATCATTTAACGTGCATTATGCCTCAGTTTCCTCACCTGTGAAGGGAGCGACATGTGCAATGAGGGAGATAAAGCACTGTCTGGCATCGGGTGAGCTCCTATCTCTTTGGTCTCTTCTGGTCTCCTTGTGGGGGGTTCCTTGCTGCTGTTCCATCCGAATAATGGAGAGAGATGTGTGGCCAACCCGAAACCATAACGTAAGAGTCCCGAGGAGGACTGGAAACTCTACAGCCTTGAGCTAAAAGCAGCAGGTATCAGCCTCAGAATCGGATAACACGACCAAACCACAAATGCACTGCTCAGGTCTTTAAAGGTCTACGCCGGGGCAAGAACCGCTATAACTTTGTGTGATGGAGTCAAACCACACTTTTTTTTTTTTTTTTTTTTTTTTGTATTTTCTCATCAGACTTCACAGGAAATGTATTCCTTTGTTCAGATTGGAGATAAGGTTACCCCTTCACCTTGACTCTACTTTGTGGCACTCACTCACCCACCGGGTCGCTCACTTTCTATCCTCGGCTCGAATCATCATCGGCTTAAATTTAGCAGGGCACATAGGCTTGTACTTGCCCTTGCGTTAGAAGTCCAACAGAAAAAAAAAAAAAAGATGTCCAACAGAAGTCTATTAAGACACAGTTTATAGTCAGACTGAGATGACAGTCTAAGAAAAGGAGGTGAGGGGCACCTGGGTGGTGCAGTGGGTTAAAGCCTCTGCCTTCGGCTCAGGTCATGGTCTCAGGGTCCTGGGATCGAGCCCCACATCGGGCTCTCTGCTCAGCCGGGAGCCTGCTTCTCCCTCTCTCTCTGCCTGCCTCTCTGCCTACTTGTGATCTCTGTCAAATAAATAAATAAAATCTTAAAAAAAAAAAAAAAAGAAAAGGAGGTGAGAGTCTCCAGGGGGACATAGCTGGGTGTGTGTGTGTGTGTGTGTGTGTGTGTCTTAAAAGGTTATTTATTTTGCCATTAGTAATCCCCTACATTGCTGTTGCTCATTAATTATTTCAGGTGTCATGACTTGCGACCTAACCCCTGTGCCCAACAGTGAGGATCTATACTGAGGTGTTGACGGTGATTTCCCAATAGCTGTTACAAATTAATAACTTTGGCTGCCTTCCCAAGTGGAGCCATTAAAATTTGCAAGAAAATTGGCTTTAAGAAATTTGCCAAAGATCCCTGACCTAATCTAATGGGATTTCTTCCCCGTTTTAAGAGCACCCATTCCTAGATCTCTTCAGAGAGGACTCCATAAGGATTGACAGCAAGAGGATATGGGAGGAGGAATATGAATAGTAACCCAGTAAGTGATAGCTTAGAGCCAATTTTCAACGATTTTCTCTCATATCCAGAGAAAAAGGGATAAAAGTAACAAACCACCTCAACGATAACAATGCCTAACAAGTATTCAGCATTTGCCCTACACATGCGTTATCTCACTGGCCTCTTAACAACATTATAAGGAAAGTACTATTGTCACCCCCATTTTATAGATAAGGAAACTGAGGCACCTAAAGCTTAAATAATTTGAGAGGTAAATATTTTGCGAATAAGTGGCAGAGGTAGGATTAGAACGCAGGGGGTCTGGTCCCAGGGCTGGTGGTATTAAATAATATCAGTGTCTCTGTGTGTGTGTTATTGGAGGAGAAGGAGGGAAAGGAGGTGCTATAACAAGGCCAAGAATAGAAAGGTGCCTTGAGGGCTTTGGCTTTGGCCTTGCATGATGCCATCCTAGTCACAGAATAGAACCCAAACCCAGATGGACAAGTCTCACTCCTAGTCATTGCACAGAACCCGAGCCCTGTCTGCACAGATACCCAGAAGTATGACAGGCAGAGTTTTGAACTTAAGTCTCTGCCTCCATCCTGTTCTGTTCTTGTAGGGTCAGTAAGGTTCCAGCCCAGTTTTAGACTTTTATATGGGATCTAGTTAACTCAAGGGGATTACTAGAGTTGTCTCTGGCCCATGTGGCTCTAGTGTGTCCAGGGAGAACCTGGGGACCCAAATCAGGTGACACTTCTGGGGGCAAGACCCCAGGAACCATAGACCCAGGAAACTGGACTCTGAGGCTTTGAACCCTCCAGTTCGGTATGCGAATGTCTCAAGACTTCTCCCTGTTCCCATGTCTCCACTGATTCAGAGGAAGGGCGTCTACTTTGCTTTCGATAGTTAAGAGCACAGGCTTGGAAGTCAGCCAGTCCTGGGTCTCATAGTCACTTACTGACTGGGCTACCTTCTCTGTACTTCCATTTTTCATCTGACAAATGGAGATGATAGAACATACTTCATAGGGTTGTTTTAAGGATTGAATAAATGAATCCATTTCAGCCACATAAAGCACGCTAAGAGCTCAATGAATGTGGGCCGTGGTAATTACCTACACCTTGCCTCCATTTAAGAAATAATTGTAAGTGTCTCAAGTCCACACTGTACATTATCACATCCGGTAGGGAGTGGCCTTGGTGAACAAAGCCTGTGGCCTTGCCAGGCCCTGAAGCCATGGGCTCAGGCTTCTCCAGTGGAGGAAATGGTTTCATTACCTGCCTGTCTAGGTCAGGGCCACTTTCTTCGGGGAAGGGCTCTGTGGCCTTGCCTGCTGGACATGCTTGGTTGCGTCTGGCACCTTCCCTTGGCTCTGCCACAGCCACCACCCCACCCCACCCGCGCAGTGTGTGAAGGAGCACAGAGAGCACACGCTGGCTTAGCTGAATGCTCTTTCCTGACAGCCCTGAGTGTGGTTGTGTGAGGCTCTCTTCTTGCTGCAGGGGTAGGTGAGGAGCCCATGCAAGCATGTGAGCTTCCCAAGGTCTTTTTAGTGAGCCAGCTGGATGATCATGACCATCACCTTCATCTAGGAAATGCTTGTCTTTCCTTGAGAGCAGAATCCGGAGGCAGGGTAGTTTCGAGGCTTGGTAGAAAGGCCCTTTCCAAGTTGACTTGGGTGCCTCAGAAGTGAAGTGTAGAGATGACAAGGTGGGGGGTGGGAGCTATGTCTGCATCTGCTCTCCACGGCATCCCGGGCCCCTGACACAGTGTTTGGTCCTCTAGAAATGGTGCTACCACGGAGTGGTTAAGCTCACGGATTCCAGAGCCAGACTACCTTGCTGTGGAATCATGGCACAGCTGCTTATGCGCTGGGTGACCTTTGGCGATTTCCTTAACCTCTCTGTGCCTCTGTTTCTCATCTGTAAAAAAAGATGGTAATAACAGTACTCACCCGCTCACCTTATTAGGTTGTTTTGAAGCTTTAATGAGTTTTCGTAAAAAATGCTTAGAACGGCCCCTGGCATGTGGAAGGGTCAGCTGTTATTTCCCACGTGCAAAAGATGTTTAGTTCTAGATAAAGTCTCAGGTAAATGAGGGGGCAAATCCAGAGTTCTAGACTAAGTCTATTTGACCTGGAAGTCTGTTTCCTTTGAACGGTATCACTTTATATGAGAAGAATCCCTGCTCTGGATGCGTTAGGAAAGTCCAGATCTCAACTTTGAGAACATGAGTTCCCCAAAGCAGAACTCAATTGTCAGGCTTTGGACTTTGTTTTAGATCCAGGAGTTACAGTGCCCATGGGTAGTAGGTACTCAGGGTAATTCAGCCCCAATGGACATGATCAACCATCCCCTGGTCCGGGATCCCGGGCTGATGGGAGTCTGGCAAGCCTGCCCTTTGACCTGATTCTGAATGACGTTAGTAACACAGGAGTAGATGCAATGCCAGCCACACCTGGCTGGTCCACAAAAAGGAAATACTTCCCACACCTTGCTTTTGCACACGGAGGGCCCCCAGGTGAAGGCATCCCCGGTGCTAGCCACAGGCTTTAATGCCTGGGTGTGTCTGCAGGAACCACCCAGTACAAACTGGAGTGGACCTGTTGCCCTTTCCCTTCCCTGCTGCCAAGGCAAACAGAACACAGGGAACACAAATAGAATCATCACAATAAACCGGTTGTTGGAGTCAGACACAGGAGAACCCACTCCCTGGCACAGCCACCCCCTTCACGGGTCCAGACAGGATGAGTTGCTAGGAGGGCTGAAGAAGGTGTGGCCTGTGGGCATTCCTGCCCAGCAAGAAACCCTCTGGCTCCTTCGGACTCCCTGCCACCCACAGGGATTTCTGCAAGGAGCTGCTTGCCAAGGCCGGGAGGGAGGAGGGTCTCCCCGTCCTTCAAGCCCTGGATCACTGGGAAATGCCCTTCACACCCACTCAACTTGACTAACACTGCTTGTCAAGGAGGGAACTCTTTAGACCCATTAAAATCTTAAAGGCATCTGAGGTTTGGAGGAATTCGTGCTGGACGTGCTCCTCCGCAGGGTCAGGAGTGGGGGAGGAGAGAGGGGAAGGAGGAGGGGCCCGGCCCAAGTGACAGCTTCAGAGGAATCTGGCAGAACTCTCCAGATAGTGCCCTCCCTAGCCTGGGGCAGGTCAGAGTCTCCCAGAACTCGCCCCAACTTTTCTGCTGCCAGGGCTCTGGGGCATGTCTCTGTCTCCTGGCTCCTGGGCCAATGTGGAAATATAGGTTAATTTCAGGAGGCAGGGATGGATCCCTGTTCTCATTTTGTGGTGTCAGCACCTTTTCTTTTTTTTTTTTTTTTTAAAGATTTTATTTATTTATTTGACAGGCAGAGATCACAAGCAGGCAGAGAGGCAGGCAGAGAGAGAGAGACAGGGAGAAGCAGGCTTCCCGCTGAGCAGAGAGCCAGAGCCAGATGCGGGGCTCGATCCCAGGACCCTGGGATCATGACCTGAGTCGAAGGCAGAGGCTTTAACCCACTGAGCCACCCAGGCGCCCCGGTGTCAGCACCTTTTCATGAAGTTCTAGCAGATCTCACAAAAAGATCTTCAACCTTCCCTCTGCCTTTTCTTTTTAATAAATTTGGAGAAAAAAAGGCTAGAGTCTGCCTGTGGAAAAGTGAACTTGTGAAGTGATCCAGGTAGAGAATTTCCATGTATTCCACTTCATCTTGGGGTGCAGGAGGAGCAAAAGCTCTGGATAGCAACACCTGGGTTGGAAACCTGGGTCTGTACTATGCCTGTGGACATGTCACTTCCTTGCTTGAGCCTCAGTTTCTTCACGTGTCAAAATGGGTACAAAAAGACCAATCCAGGGGCGCCTGGGTGGCTCAGTGGGTTACGCCTCTGCCTTTGGTTCAGGTCATGATCCCAGGGTCCTGGGATCGAGCCCTGGATCGGGCTCTCTGCTGGGCGGGGAGCCTGCTTCTCCCTCTCTCTGCCTGCCTCTCTGCCTACTTCTGATCTCTCTCTGTCAGATAAATAAATAAAATCTTAAAAAAAAAAAAAGACCAATCCACAGGGATATAGGGAGGATAAAATGAGATAACATATACAAGGACACTCTAGTCCGTCCTGGTGCATCGAAGAACTAGATGAATCTTGCCCTCAGTTTTTCCCTTCCCCTCGCTCTCCATCAGCAGCCTGCTGGGAGCCTGGTTGGCGGGAAGGATTGGAAGAGAGACCTAGAGAGTGAGAGAGAATCTCACAGCAAATAGATAGAACTGTCTTATTCTAACTTAACTCCTGAGTTTGAAGTAGGAAAGATAACAAGGACTGCTCTTCTACTTTCCTTCTAGATCGTAAGATAGGTTATTTATATGCCTGGGGTAAATCATATCAATGCTTTCCTTTCCCATCTAAACCAAAACACAAGCCGCTTCATTCCCATGCCCCAACTGATTCAATCTCATCTACCCTCAAGTCAGGCCTTCCCATCTCCTTGAACTTGAGGTCTCTCTCTCTTGCATCTGCCTTATGCTCTAGGTAGAGTATTGGGGGCTGGGGAGAGGGCGACTGACACCCCCAGAGGGGTTTACCTTGATTATCAGTTGCCAGAAAAAAAGCAGAAATTATCATACTTTCCTGAAAATGTCAGAATTAGTAGGTTGCTGCCTTGCCCATAGTCCTGTAATAACGAAAATCTGCATAATGCTTGGATATGAGGCACGAGAATCTCAACTACTACCTGGGGATTTTTTTTTCTTTTTTTAAGTGCAGATGATTACTTTGTTCAGCTTACTGCCCTTCTTCCTGTGTTCGGCCTACATTTGCAAAAGGCTGCGGTCCCCTGTTTAGTAAGGACTAGATAAGAAAAACATTATGGTGGAGACCCGTGGATGGGGCAAGGGTTTGGGGAGTGCTGATCAACTGGGTAGAAACCTGGGGAGTGGCAACAGAGTGGGAAGGGAATTAAGGGAGAACTGTTTAGAGAAGGGTGTCAGGGAAGTGAGTAATAGGTAGGTCAGAGGATGGAGCAAAGGAATATTGAGAGGGAACGGATATGCTCTGTGGGGAGGTGGTAAGATTTCTGAATGGGAGCCCAGAGAGGGCTAGCAAGGAGTAATAGGGAGGGACCCCCAAGGTGCTGATTTGTCAGAGATGGAAAATGGGATTGAGGAGACACTGGTGGGGGAATGGAGGGATACCAGATCAACCCCAGATATCATTCATTTTAACGAAATTCTTTATGCTTCTGCCATTGGAAACAAATGCCATGTGCTCACTCCAACGGCTTATTATTTTTAAGCATTTCATTTTATTTTTGTCACTTTTCTGTGAATACTACTGTTTTTATTATTATTATTATTATTATTATTATTTTAGTAATCTTCTATACTCAAGGCAGGGCTCAAACTCAAGACCCCAAGATCAAAAGTGGTGTGTTTTCCTACTGGGCCAGCCAGCCACCCCTCCGATGGCTTATTTTTAATTCAAGTAAATAATAGTTCTGCTTTCCCTCAAAAATAAGACGATGTAAATTCAGCTAGGCTGGAAGGCTGTGCCTTATCATTCAAATGCCACATTTTGAAAAAAATCAAAGACTTAGACCCTTCAGCTGTGCCTTATCATTCAAATGCCACATTCTGTTCAGGGCGCTTGTCTTTGCAGTCATCTTAACTCCCTCACTTCTCTTACTGGAGCTGGTTTTGTTGGCAACTTGCGATTTCCAGAACTGCATAAGGAAAAAGGAGGCGGGCACCCTTAAGACTTCTCACACTGGGCTACCTTGTATACACAAGACACAACTAAGCAATACAGAAATCAAGGCTTTGCTTCCTGTTGACCTGGGTTCTTCAGATTTTCCCACTTTTCAGTATCCAGTCCTCAAAGATTTCTAAATCTTCTCTCCCTCTGGGAGGACCACTCTTGAATGGGGTTATTAGGCAGCCCTCCCTCCAGTCTCCA
Source organism: Mellivora capensis (assembly GCA_004024625.1). NCBI lineage: Eukaryota > Metazoa > Chordata > Mammalia > Carnivora > Mustelidae > Mellivora > Mellivora capensis. Next base: position 13,761 of record PISX010017370.1, on the reverse strand, counting down.
ACAAAGCTCTAAAGGCATGAATGTCTAACGTGCTGTTTTTAAAAGTCTAAAAGACATTCAAAATTCTGATTCCCCTTGATTCTGGAGTTTACTCCAAGAGTGGGAAAGTTTTCTACGCTGGGTTTTGCTCCTGTGTCATAGGCCAGGCAGTTTGGTCAGTGGTTGTTCTGTGGGCTGCTGCTGTCTGGAAGAGACGGCGGTCTGGGAGGTCACCCTGACAATTACCGCCAACTAAGCGCGGAGGGAGTGGTCTAGGTTTGGCCCTCGGTCTGGAGGCACAGGCAGCACACAGATCTTGGCTCAGGACCTGGGGCTGAGGCGTGCTGGGACAGCCTGGGGGTGTCCTGGCTTTGCAGGGGCTGGGGAACCCTCTCTGGCCCCGGGGGCGGGAGACGCTGTTCCAGAATCGGTTCTGGCTCCACTGCGGTCTCAGCGCTTTCTAATTCCAGCTCCAAACAACAGCCGCCGCAGCTGCAGCCATAGCAACAGACCCCGCCCACCCGGTCTCTCTACAGGCCCGCGGCACGTGACGGCGGCGTCTGCGTCGCTCCCTCAGCCCCTGGCGCGGCGGGAGGGCGGGGAAGTGGGGAGAGGGGATGACGTTTACTCAGTCGTCTCCATGGATATAATGCATAGACGTCAACGTCGCCCAGTGTTTAGTGTGTAACGTTCCTCCGTCTCCATGGGAACGTCAGGCGGCCAAACACCGGGCCCCAGCAACAGGCTTCTGATTGGCCCGAGGCTCCAAAGGCGGAGCTTCGTCGCCCGCGCCCGCTGTACTGTGTTGCTGTTTTGGTTGTTTGTCTCCTATTTGTTTATTTCTCAAACAGATCCTGGAGGTTGAGGTCTGGATCCGTCACCAAGGATGGGATCCAGGAGAAAACGTGCTCAACGTGCAGATTGCATCAACCGAGTATACGGACTCAAGATGATATAGGTCCTTTGTGACCGAAATCCATTGTGGAAGGCCTGGCAGCTGTCACAGCCCAGTATTTGGTGTTACACCCCCGACCCTACCCCACTGCACATCTCAAAAATGCTCTTACCCTCTCAGCCTCAGAGACTGTGTTGCCTTCACAGTTACACTTGTTTACCCTCTCCAGAGCAGTCGGGGCCTTTCCTACCTACTGCCAGGATTCAGCGCTACCCCCCGCAGGAATTGGCTACATTTTTCCGTCTGGTCCTAATTCTGTTGAATGACATCATTTATCCGTATTCCTACCCAGAGATTCCCAGATTGCTTGTACCTTGAGCAAATACCAGAGAATCCCAAAGGACAAGTGTTGGTACTTTTCTATTCATGGACTCATTGAATCTTACGCTTTTCTCTTTGCCTACTTTAATTCAAAACGAGGGGCGGGGCACGACTTCTCCCCCCCCCCCAAAAAAAAGAAAGAAAGAAAAAAAGAAAAAGAAAGAAAGAAATTGAGGACAGGGGTGGATGGGATAGGGGAGAATTCCGATCTGGGAATCCCAGATTTCTTGCTATATAATAGTAATATGCTGATGGAGTTAAATGTTCTGAGGCACAAATAATGTCTCCAGAAACAGTTTTAACTTTACCCTGGGCTCCCACCAGCGAAACCAAGTTAACATCTGGCAAGAGATAAGGATCTAGCCTCAGGGGTTTTCAGTGGAGTTGTGCTTAAAAGAATGCCTTAAAATCTTTAGTTATGGTGTCAAATATAATAAATCTTCACCAGCTCATGCACATACAAGTTTGAAATGCTTCATAAAAGGTTTAGATGACCCGATAATATGTTTTCAAAACCCAAAGAGAGAGAGAGACTGAATGCAAACCTCAAGTTAAAAACAAGAAAGCAAAATTACTTTCATAGATTGGAATTGATAAGAAGGGCATCTGTTCTCTCTGCTTCAATCTTAGCCCACTACCTCCTTTCCTTTCCCCTTTATCTGCTCTGGTGAATATCCTTGCTAACTGTCTTTTCCACCACTCCTTGGCTAGCTTATAGCCTACAATTTCCTTTGGAGATGTGAATGAAACAGCTTAATGCAAACAGGACCAAAGGGCACAGCTCTTTATCATAATGAACTTCATTCTGATTAAGTCACAGAGACTGCAAGTGCTTACTATTTACCCAGTAAATACATTACATTGCCAGGCAAGTCTCTCTCCTGTCCTGACACTGCCAGGGGATGTTTGAAAGTCTGATATAAGTTCATTTTTAGACCATCAAACATCCCTTTCGGATTCTATCATCTCTCTTTGCGTTTCCAGGAATACAGAATGTCTTGGTCTCTGAGAACCAGTCTCTCTGGGTTGTACAGAAAGAGTAATAACGAGGCAATATTTACACTCTACACTGAAGATGACCTGAAGAACTAGGAGAGGTGACTGAGGGCATTTCTCAGTGTAGATGAAGAAGAGAGGAATACAATGGAAGATGACAGTCTCTAGGTGCCTAGATCTGACACTAGCACATGAACTGGATTTTATGATTCTGTCCAAGGGCATCTGTTGTAACCTTAAAGCTTCCATGTCCTTCTCCAACCCCCAGACTTAGTTCATTCTTTTTGTTCTTCTGACCATGACCCAAACATGGTTATGGGCCATGGTGTGTGGCCTTGGGAGTCTTTAATCCAGGAAATACCAAATGGATTATGGTTTTGATGGTACTGAAAACAGCAGTATGTGCTCGCATGCACACACTCACGCACAGGCCCTTCCCACCCGGGGGTTTTGTCTGAGCCGCTCCATTTAGCTGACCAAATTCAACCTAAGGACCGTGCTGTCTGGCTCTGCTGATTTCCTCAAACCGCAAGACCATCAATCTGCCCAGCTAATGTCCTCGTCTGTAAAAGGGGATCTGGAGAATTCAATGACCCTACATGTTTGCTTAGCTCTAAGACAACTACAGTGATGGAGTGATTATCAGTTGGTCCTGTAGAAGTACCAAATGGTTGATTATTATTAATGGGCACAATTTCCCCCAACACCCCGTCCCCCGTCTCAGCACTGAGTGGAGCCTCCACCCACCACCGTTTCATAGCAGAAAGGCCTCATCTCAGACCAGGAGGAACAGTGAGTGACCTACTTGGCCTTCCCAGACCAAAGTGCAGTGCACATTGTACCCCTCATCTATCCCAGCCGTGACCGATTGCAGCTGTTCAACTCCCACTCCTCAAGTCTGGCTTTCCTCGGTTGTAGAAACAAAGATACAGCTACTTGCCCTGCTTACCTCTCACCTAGGAGGGTCACATTAGGGAATGTTCACGAAAGGGCTTTGAAAACCACAAAGCAGAAGGCATTCGAGTTTTAAAATGTTTTACTAGACAAGGTGGCCTATAAACGGAGCAGTCTCAAGGTGTACTTGGGTGTGATTCATAGGCAGGCTGCATGAATAGCCACCTGTGTAATCTGATGTGGCTCCTGCCAAGGCATGCTCCCTCGCTGTCCCTAAGATGTCATTATCAGTGGACTATGTCTTTGGAGTAGGCATTTACCACTCTCTTCAGGTCTTAGCTTTAAAATGCAAGTTTTCTGATGAGTGGTAAACTCAAGTTGAATGTAATTCAGGTAATCAGACAAGTTCCTTCCTGACAGGCAAGATAGCAGCATGGGAGGGCACTGGGCTCTTAGGCAGATCGGAAGAACAGGATCCTGGGAGTGTAGAGAACATTATTCATTCTACTCAAAGTCCGCCCTCACAGTTATGCTAGTTGGTGACTGGGATAGTCAGAGCCCACCCGGCAGACGCGGAGCTCTGTCATACACGAAGAGGGGACACTCTCCTCCCCTTCCTCTCCCAAAGCCTCTGAGGACACTACTGCACAGTAATCCAGAGCTCCCCACACTGCTGGATTTTAGGGGCCGGCCAAGTGTTTAAAAAGTTGGTACACGGACATAGGTTGTCAGCTTTTAATTTTGCCAAGCAATGACCATTTCTTATCACCATCATTTTGATAACGTAGAGGACGTTTTAATACTACAGAAGTCAAAAGGACAAAAATCCAAGACGAAAGGACAGTCCTTTTAAGTGGAATCTGTATAGCTCTACAAAAAGTCCCTGCTTTGTGTTTTCTTTTCCTGACCATTCTATCTCCTTTTCGGTCTCCATGGGGTGGGGTTGACAGGGGTGAAGAGCAGACAGAAGAATCAAGAAATAAAATCTAATTCAAGTATTGTTCCATTTTCCTCATCAAACTGACCACTCCTTGCACTGTGGACCTTTGGATCACCAGTTTCTTTGGCAAAGGAGAGTAACGTAATCTCACCAGGATGGGTAAGAATATAACACAATGGTGGGAATATGATACTTTGAGTACTTCCCTTGGAATCGCGTCTACTCTGGGGTGGGTCAGTTTGTTTCCGGTTGGTCTGATCCTTGCTTGGACCTAGCCCCACCACCCAAACACTTCCAGGATTACCTGGGGAGGTGGGATGTTGACTGCCCTATGCCTGGTTCAGCCAGATCAGATGGGGCTGAGTGGTAGAGATCAGCATGGTTCCCAGAGGAGGCAACAAGCCTGCCTTCCAACTGGTGTCTCAGGCAGGTGCAGGAGACACTGGCAGAACCAGTTAAACCAGCATCTTGGGTAAGGTTTGGCCCATAGTTTTTTCCTGTTTGCTGTTTCCTCTGGCAGAAGTGGAAACACTCTGTTCCACAGGTTAGCTCAGTTGGCTAGAACTGGAAACATCTACACTGTACGTATTTCCTGGTTGTACATAAACCCAATGCAACCAGCATTGTATCATTATATATTTACTATTATGTATTTTATATATATATATTTTTTTTTTCCCTCCAAAACCCAATGTAAATAGAAATTGAGGGTATAATTTAATTCTAAGCAATTTAAGAATAATTAAGGCCCAGGATACTGAGTTTCTCTCTCATCAATCACTCCCTGCTAGATACCTAGGAAAATAAATTCACTTATTCAGGTCACCAGGGTACTACCTACCTACTATACTGGGGCGAAAACAGCCCAATTATCCATTATGGATTAGTGAATTATAAGATCATTATTTTTAAGAATGTATTGAAACTACTCAGCCAAAATGGTATAATAACATATTGTTGAATTTGGGTGAATATTAAGTAACATAGCAATAACTGTAAAACACTTGGCAAAATTCCTGAGCAAGCACCAAAAAATTTTAGCTATTATTATTTCCATTCACTCAAGAGGAATTTTTTTGAGCAGCTACCACCTGGCCAGATAGTCTATTAGGGGCTAGCGAGTCCATCATGAGTGAAATAGGCAAGCTTTCTCCCTTCCTGGAGTGGAGAAACAGACCCCAAACAAACTCAATCATGAGTTACCAGTTACTTATCTTCGTCCTTCTGTAGGTGTTTGGGGGTTCATCAGTGAACACAACAAAGATTCCCAACCTTTGTGGAACTTCTCTTTTAGATATTAGCCCAACAGGTTTCTAATTGAGCATTTATTATTAGAAATGGTGGTAAGTGCTATAAATGCAAAGCCTGAGTGCTCAGGGAAGTCTCGCAGGAGGACCCCACGATGTCAGGTTTGAAGTCTGGAGAGAGTAGGTTTAACTGAGGAGAGTGTGGGAGATGGGGGCAGAAAATATCCGTTTAACGCTAGTAATGCACAGGTAACTGGTGCTTTCCAGGTTACAGGGCCTTTTCACAAACAAGCTAGAGGCCAGGACTGCCAAAGATAGGAAGCATCAGAGCTATGCCCACGGACTGAATTCAGTCGCAGCTCTAGACCGCATAGCCACGGCTGCCTCATTGGCTTTTTCCCAGGAAATCACCGACAGTTGCTGCCTCCGTTTCCCTAGCTCTTCATTGGCAGGAACAATGAGTGCCAACTACAACAAGAACGACCTCTGAGAGCTGAACTCAGCTGCTTTTAACGTGTTACAATGAAAGTCACCCTCCTTCCCCCAGGAATGTGTCAGCATACATTCAGGACTGGATGTAAATAATTCAGCGCGGGCTGAATAATCCAGCCCTGAGAACTGAGCTGTCTTCTTTCCCTAAAACATACGTAAGCCTGTAGTCCACGTTTCCCTTTGCTACTGAATTTTCTCTCCTTCAGGTTTTAATGCTCCTCTTATTTCATTTCCATTAGCAAGTCTCACAGCCCGGTTCATATTCCAGCGACAAAATAGTTCACATAGTTCTGGGTAGACATAATATTTACGGGAACTGAAGGTGGGTGGATTCTGATAATGGCTTGGGGAATAGTCTTCGTGCAGTCAGAATAACAAAGAATTCAAGGAACTAACGCTTTGAGATTTTGAGATGTTAGTGCCCCATAAACTTCCCAAATGTTCTTGCTTAAACCCCGTGTGAGTATCAGCAGAATCCCGCAGTATTGCCCTGGGTGAGAACTCGGGGTTGGTTCAGGGTTCTGCTGTTTTACAGCACACATTCTAAGCCGAATTCTGTTTGTTATCAATAGCTCTCTAACACAGGGCAAAATGGAATGTGCCTGTTTTCAAATTCCTCTGAAAAAGGGTCCTGGAAGACCTCAGAGTCTGGTTTTGGGCTATTGACGTCACTATTTTCCCGGGCTTTCAATGAAAACTAAGCTGTTGAGAGAGATCTTACCAACCACTAGTTTTAGAGTGGAGCCATTTATAAGAAGTCTCCATATGGGTCGCTACTGTACAAAAATGAAATAGACGTATCCATCCCCGGTCTGAAGCATAGTGACGGCTAGGGAGGAAAGTAAAGTGGGAAGAGCTGAGCCATTTCCTAATTTGGTAGCACTGATCCAAATTTTGGTTCCATTGTCTGGGGGAGGGAGAGATGGTTTAGCCGCAACTTAGACACTAGAGCTTGAGGTGAACATTGCAAGGACAGAGGGTTGCTGGGTCCAGAGATTTGGGGAAATCAACAGTTATGTTTCCCGGTACTTAACTTTACATTGGAAAGCATCTCCTCTGCCCAGAATGCTCAGTTCTTTGTCCTTCCATGCCTGGTTCCCTCTTGTCATGTACTTCTCATGATGAAAGCCACCTCCTTCCACCTAATCCGAACGCTCACAACATATCTCTCCATTTTCATGACCTGCCCAGCACTCACATGGATCTGTTATTTTTGTTTGTCTCCTTGTTTATTATATTACTGGACTGTGAGCTTCGCTTTAACAGGAAGCTTATCCACGTACCAGGAATTCCAGGTACGGGCACATAGTAGATGCTCAGGAAAGGTACTGAACGACGAATACAGAATAGGATAATCATCTCTGTGCTATCTGATTATGAAAAAAATGAACTTTGTAGAGGTCTTACCTAGTACCCGCAGGTAGTTGTTTTTTCTGGCTCTTATGCAAGGTAATAATAATTTGAGGCATGTGAAACCCCTTTCTTCCCTGGAGGGGATTCTGAAACCAATGGAAAAGTAGAAAGCAGAAGAGAGCTATCTGATAAGACTACAACTAAATTAATCTCAAACCAGATGTGTTATAGAAACACCACAGGGCTGCTCTTATCTAAACATAACATCTAAAATCAGTTCATTTGAAATGCTTCAGAGTTCACCACTATTATTTTTATTTTTTTAAGTACTTCTCTGGTCATTTTACCACACGGGCCAGAAATGGGTTAGGAGTGTCGAAATATTCACCGTGGCTTAGAGATGCTGTTCGGCGAGCCTGCTAATCCTGCAGGCAGGCCAGTGAGTGGAGTGCTATTTGAAGAAAACCAGGTTTTCTCCATCTCCCCCGCCTATTTCACCACCCCTTGCTTCACTCTTTTCCAAGTTCCAAGCTCAGAAAGACACCAGCTGGATGAAGCCCTGGTTCACAAAACCTGACTTGGGTAGGCAAAGTCATAGTAGCCAAGGGACCCAAAGCCCCGCCTACCGTGAAGTGTCCCATTCACAGGGAAAGTGATGATTCTTCACCCATACCCTGTGCCCAGTTTACCCAGAGTTTATTCCAAACCACCTGATTAATCTGGAGGGAGAACAGAACGATTCTGCCAAATGATGCAAATGAAGAATCCTGCGGGTGCTGATCCCATCCACCGAGCTAAGCCATCTGAACTGGGCAAGAACACGTGACACTGATGTAACCTTGAAGATCAGCTCCAGCCCAGAGAGGGCTGATGAAGGGAGGCCCCACATTCAGGCCTCAGGTGATCCTGAGGTATGCGATACTCCAGGCCTGTCCAGTGCAAGTCTAATACTCAACAAATACTGACCTGGCCCTAGCCACATGCCCAGTCATGGCTGGATTGCCCAAGAAGCCAAGTAAGCACATGCTGAGGCCAGGACTGGGGCAGGGATGGGGGTAAGGGGCATTCAAGAAAAAACTGGGAAAATTGTAGCCATCATTCTAACCTCATTTATTGAGGGCTTGGTCCTGTGCAAGGCACCGTTCGGGGGGAACCAGCGATTTTTTTCCTCCCTCATGAATTCATGTACAGGCCTTATTCCAGCATCCTGGTAAGTTTTATTTTTTAAATAAAATTTTATTTTGCAATTTAACATTGTCTTTATTTTGAGCCGCTTGGGAGGGTACCATAATCATTTTAGTATTGGGGCCATAAACATTTTATTATGGCCCGATTTGCAGTGCTTAAAACAATAACAACAAAAAGTTAGGTTTTTTACCTTAATGCCCCAAATATTTTCTTTTCTTCTTTTTTAAGTGCCCAAATATTTTCTAAAAAGTTGCTTGTAGTGTTAACTTGATTTTGTGAAAAAGAAAGAATTTGGAGATTACCTGCCCTAGACAGAATTTCTTGTTGTGCTGATCACTGCTCTGGATTGGGCGATTGTGGATTTAAAACTATATCACCCGTATCCTCTCATAGGACAGGTAGTAGTAGAAGCATTTAGACAGCAAATGTGATGGGTCTGTACAGTTTCCAGAATGAGTGTGCCCATGGGTTTTGTAAGCATCTAAATTATTGTGCCTGATAAAGAAAGTGCTGATCAGGATTTTGGTTCTGCTCACTTGTGGAAGATATAGGTAAGAAGTCACCCATCAGGCCCCTTTATCCAAAAAGAGAATCCATACTGCCTTTACAACCACAAGGACAATAGAGGATGGGTTTCTGCTTAATGTCCATTCTTTCTGCAAACTTACTGAGTGCCTTCTACTGTCAAGAAGCTAGCTACTGAGGATAGATTCCTACTTGAAAAACACAGATAATGTTCCTGCTTTTGTGGAGATCATGGCCTAGTAGGGAAGGCAATGAAAGGGTATATAAATGAACAAGTAGGGTAACATGGTGATAAATCCTAGATAGAAAATAATACCAGGTAACATGACAGAAAGTGACTGAGGGATGCCACATTGGATGGGGACAGGATGGGCTTCCTGGAGAATTGATACATGTGCAGACACTAAGGAAGAGTCAGCATGTCAAGATCTGGGCAGTGGTGGGAGGAGAGGGAACAATGGGTAGAAAGTCCCAGGTACAGACCCAGCTTGGCATATTTGAGGAACAGAAAGAAGGCCAGTGTGGCTGGAATAGAATAAAGGAGGGAAAGTGGTTCAAGATGAGGTTGGAGAGCCAGACAGAGGCTGGATCATATACCTGGTAGACTTCAGTAAAGAGTACAGACTTTTTTCTTAGTGTAATTCTGTAACTTGGCCACTAAACAGGTTTGGAGGGATTTATGATTTAGAGTTCAGGGTTATGATTTAATTTACAAGGGGGGGAGTAGACTTCCAGCATGCGATCTGTCCCTGTCTTAATTGATTACCTCTCAGTCTTGGGTGGGCCAGAGTATGAAGGTGAAAGTCTTCAGTAGAGTCATTTTTGGGGATTTTACCAGTGATCTCTAACTCACTGACACCCCAGGTTAAAATATCAGTGGGGAAAATCAGACCTCAGCTTGGAGCTGCATCTGGAAGTTTTCTTGTAGCACACAATCAAATTCTAAACTAAGACCAAAAATGTTCCCATCTGAGAATGAGACTCTAATCTGTAGATCAGAAGGCAGCGTAACTCTGAATTCCTACGTACTAGTCAGGATTTTCCTGGTTTAGATGGAGGATTTTTTTTTTTTTTTGGCATTACAATTTATTACTGTCTCTTTTAAAGATCTTTCTTGTTGAGCAAGGTGGTGGATAAAGTGGCGCAAACTATGCTTGAAATGTCTTAACGCCTCGGAGCACGTCATGTGGCAGCCCATTCTGGTGATCTGGGGCCCTCCTCATGCTGACTCGGAGATTTTCCCCATTGGATGGGAGTCCCACAGTTGCAGGTTTTGCTTAGGGTGTGTTGTCCTATAGGTTTAGTGACCTAGATGGGGTTCTTTTGGAATTCCAGCATCTGAGTCCCATCAAAGCTGCGGACGTTCAGCTCAGGACATCCAAGGAGCTGAGAGCCTAGAGAGGACTTGCTTGTCTGCCCCTGCAGGAAGTTTCAGCCTGCCTCACAATGATAGTCCGATGATGCTGGCTGTGGTGAAAAATGCTGCCAGCTTGGACTGAAAAAGGTGTCATTCTTCGGCACCATAACTATTCCTCAATTTCCTCAGCTCCAGATGGAGTATATCCTAGGGGCCACACGGAGCTTTGTGTAAATGCTCACATTAACAGAAGGATGGAGATCCCTTTGAGTCATCATCTCCTGTCAAAAAGCCAAGAGTTGTTCAGAAGGAAAAGTTTTTTCCCAAAGAGGCTAAATCCCTAGTACTAATTAGTGGTGGCAGTGGTGTGTGTGTGTGTGTGTGTGTGTGTGTTGATGGTGGTGGTAATCCTGTGCCTCCACTGTTTTAAAATAGGAGCAGTGTTTTTGCTCACTGTCTGAGCCATAGGCTGAGTAACCTTGACCCCTAAAGTCCTCTTTTGGGTGTCATGTGTGTGTGTGAGTCCTGCAGGAATGGTGGAATGCTTCTCCTTCTTGGGTCCAGACATTTAGAATGAATAAATTAGAGGGTGGTGGTAACACGGTCATTGTCATTGCAGACAATGTGGCATTTGTGTATGGGCACTGGCTGTCTTTATCATGGGGCTCGATGACAAGGGCAAGTTTGATCTTTCATCACGAACCGCTGGGGTGTTCTTTAGACACAGAGCCTGCACCAGCTGAAAATAGCCCTCACATCTTGTTATTTTCTCTTTCCCAATTTCTGCCTATTCATACCCAAGAATAAAAGACTCAGCCTGTTCAGCTTTTCCAAAGATTTAAAGAACCCCATCCATTGATCGCTAAGGACCCATAAAGGACGATGTTTGTCTTGCTTGGGTGGGGGTGTTCATTCCTTCCTTCATTCATTCGTCCATTCAAGAGATACCTACTGAACGCTCACTGCGGACCAGGCACTGTGCTAGGTGCTAAGTGAACATTGGTACGTGAAAAAGACAAAGGCCACAAGTGTGCAGATATTAAACGCGGCTAAGAAGCGACTTCCCCAAGTCCCTGAAGGAGTTGATTTTGCTATGCACATCTTCCTGACTTCTGGTCCCGTGCTCTGACCACAACCCTTCACCGCTAGACCACACTTCCCCAAATAAATAACTACTTCTGCATGCTGGGGACGGGTTGTGTGCGGCAGCATTTACGTAGGCGGCACAGCCTTTCACTTAATGTTGCAATAACACCAGGCGAAATAATGTGCACTGACTTCCAGAGTTACTGAAAAAACTCTTATTGTGGGTCAGGTCCTTTAATTCAAGTGCCAGAAAAGTGCAAAATAGGAAAAGTCTCCATCTGATAAGGAACAACTGTTGAGGGGAGATAGATTTGTTTTCAGTTTGGGTTAAAATCAGATACAGGATTCTACCCTCCTTTTCACTCTTGGATCCCCAAACAGGAGGCACTCAGCACACAGATAATCACAAACTGCGTAAGTTTTGGTTTTATATGCTCAGACTTGTCCAGAGCACAGAATCCCTGCCCTGCTGGAAGGCAGTACTATGTTCGCTCACAGAGGCACACACACATCTGTCTCAAAGTCACCCTGACCTTGGCAAATGGCAAAGATAATTTCACTTGTCGGTTCTGGTTTCCCTCTATTTTAAGGTGACGCCATGTGAGCGCCATATGAAAAATGTGGTTTTGCAGCCCTAAAACGGATTGAGAGGTGAGAGTAGATTAAAATGATCACATATCCAGATCTCTGGCATTTCAGTCTTGATCGTGTCATTTCGCAGGGGACAGTGGATCTAGGTCCCATCTCTGTACTGTAGTCACTTCCTCTGAGACTGCTCTCTGAACCCTCCCCTATGTTCCATCTCACCCTGTTCCTACCTCTGTACAGGCACTTAATGCTGCTCTGCAATTCTCTACTGAATTTGTCAGTCTTCTCCCCAAGACCGCAATCTCTCGGAGGGTAGGGACCATCCACTCTGTTCATTACAGTAAGTGCTAGCCTCCAGCACTCACAGGAATGCATGGCCACAGGAGACTTTCAATAGTTCTCTGACAAATAAATAAAAGAATTATGCATTCATGGTTCTGTCCTTTCCAGAGGATGGATTTATCAAGTCTCCAACGCTCTGGTATTAATGATGCCAGAAAGGAAAGAGTTAAGTAAGCTATTGGAGAGGAGCCGGGTTCATCCAAAGACCCCTTTCCTTTTATTGGCAAAGTGATATATGGAATAAATCCTGGATATAAAATCTTGACACACCCTTTAGGTGCTGGGATGAGCTGATTCACACTCTGAAGGGGAAGTCAATGAAATCATTCTAGGTTTTCTCTTAAGTGGCCTGCCATCCAGTTGTGAGTGGAAGGCAAGGCCAGACCCAGGAATTCAAAGCTCGACCTGCTTTGTCTGAGCTAATAAGAAGAGAAATGGATTTGCCCTCAGCTCTTATAACTTTTTTTTTTTTTTTTTTTTTAAATAATCAAGGACAGTAAGTAGCCTGACGAATGAGAGCATTAGGAGAACTGAAGGCCGAAGAATGGCTTTTGGATCCAGGGCATCCTCGAGAAGTCTGTGTTTATGTATTATGTGTTTTTCCTTCTCTCTCTCCTTTTTAAATTGAGGGGGGGGGGAAAGCGCCTGAATTCCCACCAACATAAACTAGTGACATACAATGATGAAATTCTGTTTTCACCTTTGCCTGTGACAGGGAATGCAAAAATAGCAAGTGGCCCAGTTCCACGAATCCCCGCCTCCCTGCCCTCCCAGCTCCTGCCGGGTTCTCATCTCTAAGAATGGAGGTTAGCGCACGGCGGCGCGCGAGCCGCACGCAGCCCCCGGACCCGGAGGATGATGTCAGGCGGCGGGAGTGGCGGCAGCGGGGCCGGGGAGGCCGAGGCCCCGGGGGAGCGAGGAGGGAGGGCGGCCTGGCCCTGCGGACGGCGCGCCCGGCCGCGCGGCGTCGCCTGGAGACAGCCCTGGCGGCGCAGTGTTGCTGTAAACAGCCGCTTCCCTGTTACTATCTATAGCAGGATCGCCTGGCTCCGGGGTGCGGCGGCGGGAGGCAGGTCCGCGGTTCGGCTCCCCGCGCGCCGGGAGGGATCCGCCCCCTGCCCTAATCCCGCCTAGCCCTTTTCCAGGGGCCCACCTTGAGCCCCTGGCCGAAAGAGTGGGGGAAGGGATACAGGGACTCTGCTGGCATCTGCTACTTTGCATCCCCGAGGAGGCCGGCGCGCTGCGACCCAGGAGGGGGCAATATGACCCCAGTGTCCTTTGCAGCGGAGCAGGAGGCTGAGGGCATCTTGGGGGGGACACGACGCACTCCCGAGCATCTAGCCGCCCAACCCCGTTTTCCAGGCCACAGAGCCGCGCCTGAGGTCCCAGCGGCCGAGGTCTCCAGCCTGGGAGCTGCTGGCCAGGATCCTTCCAGCTCCCCCGTCCTCCCCCCTCCAAGTCCTCGCTGGAAAATCACCCGCTGTGGGCTGCCAGTAAG
>PISX010017369.1:30062-43653 GCA_004024625.1 Mellivora capensis | reverse complement strand
GTCTCTTCAATAAATGGTGCTGGGAAAATTGGACAGCTATATGTAGAAGAATGAAACTCGACCATTCTCTTACACCATACACAAAGATAAACTCGAAATGGATAAAGGACCTCAATGTGAGACAGGAATCCATCAGAATCCTAGAGGAGAACATAGGCAGTAACCTCTTTGATATCAGCCACAGCAACTTCTTTCAAGAAATGTCTCCAAAGGCAAAGGAAACAAAAGTGAAAATGAACTTTTGGTACTTCATCAAGATCAAAAGCTTCTGCACAGCAAAGGAGACAGTCAACAAAACAAAGAGGCAACCCACGGAATGGGAGAAGATATTTGCAAATGACTGTACAGACAAAATGTAATGCCATGTTCTATCTACCTCTTCCACCACCTCTCCCTCCTCACCCACCAACAAAGTCAGACTCCAGAGAAAAACACAGTGCCTCTAGGGGAGGCCAGACACCCCTACACTAAACCCAGACACCCTGACCTGACAGGAGCATCTTTAAGAGGGCAAGTCAGATTGTGAGCCAGCACCGCAGATCTCTTCCTCAGAAGACCAACACAAATCCCCACATCTACCAAGTCTACTTATTAAAGAAAGCTCGAAAACATCAGCTTTCAACCTAACTTCACAAACAAATCAAAGCATAACTACTTAAAGGCCAAAACACTCTCTACTACAAGCAAGTAGGAATTCTGTAGGGGAAGAGCCATTAGGAAAGAGCAGCCAAAATACAACAGCAGAGTGTGCACACCATACATCAGAATCACTTTCTGAAGATATTCTTGTTGTTCTTGATATTATTACTGCTGATTCTGCTGGTTTTGTTTGTTTGTTTGTTTTCTTTTTTCCCAAATTATTTTATTTAAAATTTTTTTTATTATGTTCACTTAGCCAACATATAGTACATCATTAGATTTTGATATAGTGTTCAATGATTCATTATTTGCATATAACACCTAGTGCTCATTACAGCATGTGCCCTTCTTAATACACATCACCCTGCTACCCTCTCCCCCACCGCCCCGAAACCCAAAGATTTTCTTCCCTTTCTTTCCTGACCAAATGACTAGAAGGGGAAATTCAAAAGAAAAGGAACAAGTAGATGTAGTACTTCCTGCCACAGATTTAATCAGTATGGATATAAGTAAGATTTCAGAACTGGAATTCAGAACAACCTTTATAAAGATACAAGATGGGCTTGAAAAAAGCATAAGAGATTCTAGAGAATCCCTTACTGCTACCGGTATAAAAGAAATAATATTTTATCAGGCTGAAAGTAAAAATGCTTTCACTGAAAGGCAATAAAAAAACGGAGGCTCTAACTGCTAGGGTAAATGAGGAAGAAGAGTCAGTGATATAGAAGACAAAATGGTGGAGAAAAAGAAAATTGAGGAAAAGAGAGAAAAACAACTACTGGATCAAGAGGGGGTGATTTGAGACATCGGTGATACCATAACGGGCAATAACATTAGAATAATAGGGGTCCCAGAAAATGAGGAAAGAGAGAAGGGGCAGAAAGTTTACTTGAACAAATTGTACCTGAGAACATTCCTAATCTTGGAAAGGAAACAAGCATTCAGGTCCAGGAGGCACAGAGAACCCCCCTCAAAATCAATAAAAATAGGTCAACATCCCAGAATATAATAGTGCAGCTTGCAAATTTCAGAGATAAAGAGAAAATCT
This sequence comes from Mellivora capensis, assembly GCA_004024625.1. NCBI lineage: Eukaryota > Metazoa > Chordata > Mammalia > Carnivora > Mustelidae > Mellivora > Mellivora capensis. The sequence continues at coordinate 41,966 of PISX010017369.1, read as the reverse complement.
TGAAAGCAGCTCAAGACAAGAGGCTAGGAGCTACAGTACTATGTTGAACATGAGTGGGAGAGTGGACATCTGTGTCTTCTTCCTTACCTTAGCGGTGAAGTTGTCATTTTTTTCCTCATTGAGGATGATAGTCACTGTGGGTATTTTATATATGGCTTTTATGATTTTGAGGAATGTTCCCTTTATCCCTACATGGTAGAGGGTTTTATCAGGAAAAGATGCTATATTTTGTGAAATGCTTTTTCTGCATCTATTGAGATAAAGAAATCTTTAAGAAAATAAAATAAAGTAAGCCAAGTAATCATGAGAGAAGAGAGCAAGAAAAGAAAGGGATGGAGAAAAAGTACAAAACAACCTTATAAAAATTGAAAAACTGGCAAAATATACATATCTATCAATAATTGCTTGGAATTTAATTGGCTACATGCTCCACTCAAATGACAAACATTGATGGACTAGATTAAAACAAACAAACAAATGCACACCAAGGCCCATCTATATACTTCCTATGAGATAATTATTTCAGACCTAAAAACACATGAAGTTTAAAATTTAAGAGTTGGATAATTATTTATCATGCAAATTCCCATGAAAAGGAAGATCTGGTAGCAATACTTATGTATGACAAAATAGACTTTGAAACAAAGAGTTTAAAAAGAGACAAAGATGGACACTATATAATCACTGCTGGCACATTCCAATAGGAGGATAATACAACTGAATATTTATGCACCCAAAATGAGAGTACCCAAATTCTTTGAGCAGTTAATAACAATAATAAGGAACAAATCACTAGTAATACAATAATAGTTCGAGACATTAACATCCCCATAAGATAGATAATTGAACCAAAAAATCAACAAGGAAATGTTGGGTTTGAATGACACATTGCCCTAAATAGACTTAATAGCTATATTCAGATAATTTCATCCTAAAACAGCAGCATATACATGCTTGTTAAGTGCATAGGGAATATTCTTCATGATAAATCACATATCTGGGCACAAAATAAGTCTCAACAAATTCAAAAAGATCAAAATCATTCCATAGAAATTTCTGACCATAGCACTTTGAAACTAAAAATAGATCATAAGAAAAAAATCTTGAAATAGCACAAATACACGGAAGTTAAATAACATGAGACTAAACAATAAGTGGGTCAACCACAAAATCAAAGGGAAACTAAAAAAAAACAACATGGAGAGAAATGAAAATGAAACACAAAGTTATAAAATCTCTGGGATGCAGCAAATGCTGTTCTAAGATGGAATTTTATAGCAATACATGCCTACCTCAAGAAGCAAGAAAAATCTAGGGGCGCCTGGGTGGCTCAGTCTGCTAAGTGTCTGCCTTCAGCTCAGGTCATCATCTCGGAGTCCTGAGATTGAGCCCCGCATCAGGCTCCCTGATCTAAGCAGAGAGTCTGCTTCTCCCTCTGTCCCTGCCCCTGCTCTTGCTAAATGCTCTTGGCTAAGTTTTTAAAAAAGTCTTTAAAAAAATAAGAAGCAATAAAAATCTCAAATAAACAACAAAACCTCACATCTAAAGGAGCCAGAAAAAATTAACAAACAAAACCCAAACCAACAGAAAGAAAGAAATAATAAAGATTAGATCATAAATAAATAAAATATAAGCTAAAATAAGGGAACAAATAACCAAACCAGGAACTGGATATTTGTAAAGATTAACAGAATTGATAAAACTTTAGCCAAACTCATTAAAAAAAACAGAGAGTGAGTGGACTTTATCAAACAAAATCAGAAATGGAACAGGAGAATAATCAGTCAATACCACAGAAATACAAAGGATTTTAAAAGACTATTGTGAAAAATTACATACCAACAAATTGGATAATGTAGAAGAAATGAGTAAATTCCTAGAAACATATAATCTCCCAAAATTGAATCAGGAAGAAACAGAAAATTTAAAAAGACTGATTACCAGCAATGAAATTGATTCAGTAATCAAATAAGTCTCAAAAAAGAAAAGTTCTTGGCCAGAAGGTTTCCCACGTGAATTCTACCAAACATTTAAAGAATAGTTAATACTTATTATTCTCAAACTATTCCAAAGAATAGAAGAGGAAGGAAAATTTCCAAATTCATTCCATGAGGCCTGCATTACCCTGATATCAAAACCAGAAGATTCTACAAAAAAGGGAAATACAGGCCAATATCTCTGAGCATAGATGCAAAAAGCCTCAACAAAGTTTTGGCAAATTGAATCCAACAATACCTTAAAAAATCATTTACAACAATTAAGTGGGATTTACTCCCAGGATGCAAGAGTACTTCAGTAATCACAAATCAAGTAATGTGATACATTACATCAATAAGAGAAAGGATAAAAATCATATGACAATTTCATTAGATGCGGGAAAAGCATTTGAAAACATAAAACAGCCAAGCATTATATATATATATATATATAATATATATAACTATATACATTAGATTTAGAGGGAACATACCTTCATATAATAAAGACCATATATGAAAAATCCACAGCTAAATCATACAAAATGGAGAAAAACTGAGAGCTTTTCTCCTAGGATCAGGAGGAAGACAAGGATATCCATCCTCACCCCCTTTTTTCTCCAACACACTATTTGAAGTCATAACCACAGCAATCAGACAAAAAGAAAAGGAATAAAAATAACCACATTGGTAAGGAAGAAGTAAGACTTTCACTATCTGCAGTGACATAATAGTATATATTCAAAGCCCTAAAGAATTCACCAAAAATTACTAGAACTGATAAATGCATTCAGTAAGTTTGCAGGATACAAAATCAATGAACAGAAATGTATTGCACTTCTATACACTAATAATGAAACAACAGAAAGAGAAATTAAGAAAACAATCCCTGTGGAATCCCATTTACAACTGCACCAAAGATAATAAAACACCTATGAATAAACTTAACTAAGGAAGTGAAAGATCTATGGTGTGTAAACTATAAAATACTGACAAAAGAAATTGAAAATGACACAAACAAATGGAAAGATATTCCATGCTCATTTTCTGGAAGAAGAAATATTGCTAAAATGTCCATATTATCCCAGGTGCCTGGGTGGCTCAGTTGGTTAAGTATCAGTCCCTTGATTTGGGCTCAGGTCATGATCTCAGGGTCATGAGATCAAGCCCTGTGTCAAGCTCCACAATCAGTGAGGAGTCTTTTGAGATTATCTCTCTCCCTCTCCCTCTGCCCCTCCCCCCATGCTCTCTCTTTCTAAAATAAATTAAAAAAATCTTTTAAAAATGCGTATACCACCCAAAGCACTCTGCAGATTTAATGAATCCCTATCAAAATGCCAACAACAGGCTTCATAGAACTAGGAAAAACAACCTTAAAACTTTTATGGAAACATGAAAGACACTGAATAGCAAAACTATCTCAAAAAAGAAAGACAAAGTTGCAGGGGTCACAATTCCATATTTCAAGTTGTATCATAAAGCTGTAGTAATCAATACAATATGGTACTGGCACAAAAGCAGATACATAGATCAACAGAACAGGATAGAAATACCAAAAATAAACCCACAATTTTATGATCAATTAATGTTTGACAAAGGGGACAAAAAAATTCATTGGGTAAAAGACAGTATCTCCACCAAATGGTGTTGGGAAAACTGGGTAGCTATATATAAAACAATGAAATTGGACCATTTTATTACACCATACATAAAAACAAACCCAAAATGGATTACAGACCTGAATGCCTGACCTGAAACTATAAACATTCTAGATAAGAACATGGACAGTAATTACTTTGATATTGGCTATAGCAACATTTTTCTAGATATATCTCCTGAGGCAAGGTAAACAAAACCAACAGTAAAGTATTGACAATGTCAAAATACAAATCTTCTGCACAGTGAAGGAAACAATAAAAAAACCTAAATGTCAACCTAATAATTCAGAGAAGATATCGAATAGCATATTCAATAAAGGTTGTTATCCAAAATATATAAAAGACTTATACAACTCACACAAAGGACAAATAATCCAATTAAAAATAGACATTTCTCCAAAGAAGACATCTAGATATCCAAGACACATGGACAGAGATATGTACACTCAACATCACATATCCTCAGGGAAATGCAAATCAAAAATACAGTATTATGGAGGGCACGCATTGCATGGAACACTGGGTGTGGTGTAAAACTATGAATTCTGTTATGCTGAAAAGAAATGAAATAAAAAAAAAAACTAAAAAAATACAATGAGATTTCACCTCACACATGGTAGAATGGCTGAAATGGAAACACAAGAAACAAGTGTTGGAGAGGATGTGAAGAAAAAGGAATGCTTGTGTACTGTTGGTGGGAAAGCAAACTGATCAGTCACTGAGGAAAACAGTATGGTTGTACCTCAAAAAATTAAAAATAAAACTGTCCTACAATCCAGTTATTGCATTACTGGATATTTACCCAAAGAATACAAAAATAATAATTAGGATATATGCACTCCTACTTTTATTGCAGTATTATTTACAACAGCCGAACTATGGAAGCAGCCCAAGTGTTCATTACTAGATGAATGGATCAAGAAAATGTGTATATACATATAGATGGAATGTTATTCAGCTGTAAAAAAAGAGTGAAATCTTGCCATTTGTCACAGCATGGATGGAGGTGAAGAGCATGATGCTTAAGTGAAATACATCAGGAAAAGCCAAATAACATATGATCAGTCATACGTGAAATTTAAGAAACAAACAAAAAAGGAACAAAGGGGATAAAAGAGAGAGAGACAAACCAAGAAACAGACCCTCAAATATAGAGAACAAACTGATGGTTACCCAAAGGGAGGTAGTTGTGCAGATGAGTGAAGTAGTTGATGGGGATTATGGAGTACACTTACCAAGAGCACTGAGTAATATATACAATCATTGAATCACTATATTGTACACCTGAAACTAATCACACATTGTAAATTTACTACACTTGAATTAAAATTAAAATTTAAAAAAACTTAAAAAAATAAAAGATAATCAACATCACTAAGCAACAGGAAAATAAAAAATCAAAACCGCAGTGAGATATCACCACACACCAGCAAGAATGGATACTATCAAAAATTCAAGCAATAACAAGTGTTACTGAGGATGGGGGGAAAAAGGCAACCCTGGTGTTCTGTTGGTGAGAATGTAAACTGGTGCAACAACTATGGAAAATAATATAGAGGTTCCTCAATAACTTAAAAAAATTGAAACACCATGTGATCAAGTAATTCTACAACTGGATATATACACAAAGAAAATGAAAACACTAATTTGAAAATATATATGCATTCCTTTGTGTATTACAGCATTACTTACAAATGCCAATGTATGAATGGATAAAGTAGTGTGTAATGTGTGTGTGTGTGTGTGTGTGTGTAAAGAATATCTTGCCAGTTGAGACAACATGGATAGACCTAGAGGGCATTATTCTAAGTGAAATAAATCCCACAGGGAAAGACAAGCAACATATGATTTCACTTAGATGTGGAATTTAAGAAACAAATAAAAAAAACCCAAACTAACAAAGATTGGATAAAAAAAACAAGACCCATCGATACACTGTCTGCAAGAGACTCATTTTATTTTATTTTATTTTTTTAAATTTTTTAAGTTTTTAAGTTTTTAAATTTTTTTATAAACATATAATGTATTATTAGCCCAGGGGTACAGGTCTGTGAATTGCCAGGTTTACACACTTCACGGCACTCACCATAGCACATACCCTTCCCAATGTCCATAACACCACCACCCTCTACCTACCCCCTTCCCCCCAGCAACCCTCAGTTTGTTTTGTGAGATTAAGTCTCTTATGATTTATCTCCCTCCCAATCCCATCTTGTTTCATTTATTCTTTTCCTACCCCCCAAACCCCCCACATTGCATCTCCACTTCCCCATATCAGGGAGATCATATTTTTAAATTTTTTAAAATTATTTATTTGTCAGAGAGAGAGGGAGAGAGACAGAGCGAGCACAGGCAGACAGAGTGGCAGGCAGAGGCAGAGGGAGAAGCAGGCTCCCTGCCGAGCAAGGACCCCGATGTGGGACTCGATCCCAAGACGCTGGGATCATGACTTGAGCTGAAGGCAGCTGCCTAACCAACTGAGCCACGCAGGCGTCCCTCAGGGAGATTATATAATAGTTGTCTTTCTCCAATTGACTTATTTTGCTCAGCATAATACCCTCTAGTTCCATCCACATCGTCGCAAATGGCAAGATTTCATTTCTTCTGATGGCTGCATAGTATTCCATTATATATATATATATATATACCACACCTTCTTTATCCATTCATCTGTTGATGGACATCTAGGTTCTTTCCATAGTTTGGCTATTGTGGACATTGCTGCTATAAACATTCAGATGCATGTGCCCCTTTGGGTCATTACGTTTGTATCTTTACGTTTAGTATCTTTAAATACTCAGTAGTGCAATTGCTGGGTCGTAGGGTAGCTCTATTTTCAACTTTTTGAAGAACCTCCATGCTGTTTTCCAGAGTGGTTGTGCCAGCTTGCATTCCCACCCAGAGTGTAGGAGGGTTCCCCTTTCTCCACATCCTCGCCAGCATCTGTCATTTCCTGACCTGTTAGTTTTAGCCATTCTAACTGGTGTGAGGTGATAGCTCATTGTGGTTTTGATTTGTATTTCCCTGATGTGGAGCAGTTTTTCATAAGTCTGTTGGCCATCTGGATGTCTTCTTTGCAGAAATGTCTGTTCATGTCCTCTGCCCATTTCTTGATTGGATTATTTGTTCTTTGGTTGTTGAGTTTGCTAAGCTCTTTACAGATTTTGGATACTAGCCCTTTATCTGATATGTCGTTTGAAAATATCTTCTCTCATTCTGTCAGTTGTCTTTTGGTTTTGTTTACTGTTTCCTTTGCTGTGCAAAAGATTTTGATCTTTTTTTATTCCTTTTTTAAATTTCTTTCAGAATTCATAGTTTTTGCACCACACCCAGTGCTCCATGCAAAGCATGCCCTCCATAATACCCACCACCTGGCTCCCCCAACCTCCCACCCCCTGCCTCTTCAAAACCCTCAGGGTGCTTTTGATCTTGATGTAATCCTAATAGTTCATTTTTGCCCTTGTTTCCCTTGCCTTTGGCGATGTTCCTAGAAAGAAGTTGCTGTGGCTGAGGTCGAAGAGGTTGCCGCCTGTGTTCTCCTCAAGGTTTTTGATGGATTCCTTTCTCATATTGAGGTCCTTCACCCATTTTGAGTCTATTTTCATGTGTGGTGTAAGGAAATGGTCCAATTTCATTTTTCTGCATGTGGCTGTCCAATTTTCCCAACACCATTTGTTGAAGAGTGTCTTTTTTCCATTGGACATTCTTTCCTGCTTTGCCAAAGATTAGTTGACCATAGAGTTGAGGGTCTATTTCTGGGCTCTCTATTCTGTTCCATTGATCTATGTGTCTGTTTTTGTCTCAGTCCAATACTGTCTTGATGATGACAGCTTTGTAATAGAGCTTGAAGTCCGGAATTGTGATGCCACCAACTTAGGCTTTCTTTTTCAATATTCCTCTAGCTATTTGAGGTCTTTTCTGGTTCCATATAAATTGTAGGATTATTTGTTCCATTTCTTTGAAAAAAAATGGGTGGGATTTTGATAGGGATTGCATTAAATGTGTAGATTGCTTTAGGTAGCATAGACATATAAACTACCACAACTGAACCAGGAAGAAATAGAAAACCTGAACAGACCCATTACCAGTAAGGAGATTGAAACAGTCATCAAAAATCTCCAAACAAACAAAAGCCCAGGGCCAGACAGCTTCCCAGGGGAATTCTACCAAACATTTAAAGAAGACATAATCCCTATTCTCCTGAAACTGTTCCAAAAAATAGAAAGGGAAGGAAAACTTCCAAACTCATTTTATGAGGCCAGCATCACCTTGATCCCAAAACCAGACAACAATCCCATCAAAAAAGAGAATTACAGACCAATATCCTTGATGAACACAGATGTGAAAATTCTCACCAAAATACTAGCCAATAGGGTCCAACAGTACATTAAAAGGATTATTCACCACGACCAAGTGGGATTTATTCCAGGGCTGCAAGATTGGTTCAACATCCACAAATCAATCAATGTGATACAATACATTAATAAAAGAAAGAACAAGAACCATATGATACTCTCAATAGATGTTGAAAAAGCATTTGACAAAGTACAGCATCCCTTCCTGATCAAAACTCTTCAGAGTGTAGGGATAGAGGGCACATACCTCAATATTATCAAAGCCATCTATGCAAAACCCACTGCAAATATCATTTTCAATGGAGAAAAACTGAAAGCTTTTCCACTAAGGTCAGGAACACGGCAGGGATGTCCATTAACACCACTGCTAGTCAACAAAGTACTAGAAGTCCTAGCCTCAGCAATCAGACAAAAAAAAAAAAAAGAAATTAAAGGCATCCAAATCGGCAAAGAAGTCGTCAAACTCTCACTCTTCGCAGATGATATGATACTATATGTGGAATGCCCAAAAGATTCCACTCCAAAACTGCTAGAACTTGTACAGGAATTCAGTAAAGTGTCAGGATACAAAATCAATGCACAGAAATCAGTTGCATTTCTGTACACCAACAACAAGACAGAAGAAAGAGAATTTTTTTTTACTTTTTTAAAACATCTTATTTTTTATTCTTTTCATGTTCCAAGATTCATTGTTTATGCACCACACCCAGTGCTCCATGCAATATGTGCCCTCCTTAATATCCACCACCAGGCTCACCTAACCCCCAACCCCCTTCCCTCCAAAAAACTCAGTTTGTTTCTCAGAGTCCACAGACTTTCATGTTTCATCTCCCCCTCTGGTTTTCCCCAATTCACTTTTCCTTCTCCTAATGTCGTCTATGTTATTCCTTACATTCTACAAGTAAGTGAAACCATATGATAATTGACTTCCTCTGTTTGACATATTTCACTCAGCATAATCCCCTCCAGTCCCATCCATGCTGATTCAAAAGTTGATATTCATCCTTTCTGATGGCTGAGTAATATCCCATTGTATATATGGACCATATCTTCTTTATCCATTCATCTGTTGAAGGGCATCTTGGCTCTTTTCACAGTCTGATGATTGTGGCCATTGCTGCTATGAACATTGGGGTACAGATGGCCCTTCTTTTCACTATATCATCTATCTGATATTTAAAGAAGACTTAATACCTATTCTTCTCAAACTGTTCTGAAAAATAGAAATGGAAGGAAAATTTCCAAACTCATTCTACAAAGCCAGCATTACTTTGATTCCAAAAGATCCCACTAAAAAGGAGAATCACAGGCCAACATACCTGATGAACATGGTTGCAAAATTTTTCAACAAGATACTAGGAAATTGAATACAACAGTACATTTAAAGAATTATTCACCACAATCAAGTGGGATTTATTCCTGGGTTACAAGGTTCATTCAATATTCACAAATCAATCAATATGATACACCATATTAATAAAAGAAAGGATAAGAACCATATGATCTTCTCCTTAGATGCAGGAAAATCATTTGACAAAATACAGTAACCATTATCATAAAAACCCTCAGCACAGCAGGGATAGGGGGAACATACTTCAACATCATAAAAGTTATGTATGAAGGACCCATAGCTAATGTCAACTTCATTGGGCAAAAACTGAGAGATTTTCCAGAATAGACCACATACTAGGTCACAAATCAGGACTCAACTGATACCAAAAGACTGAGATTATTCCCTGCATATTCTCAGATCGGAATGCTTTGAAACTGGAGCTCGATCACAAGGAAAAGTATGGAAGGAACTCAAACACCTGGAAGTTAAAGACCACCTTGCTAAAGAATGCTTGAATCAACCAGGAGATCAAAGAAGAACTTAAACAATTCATGGAAACCAATGAGAATGAAGACACTTCAGTCCAAAACCTATGGGATACAGCAAAGGCGGTCCTAAGGGGGAAATACATAGCCATCCAAGTCTCCCTCAAAAAATTGTGAAATCCAGAATACAGCAGCTGTCTCTACACCTTAAAAAACTGGAGAATCAACAACAAATTAAACCAACTCCACACACAAGAAGGGGAATAATCAAGATTAGAGCAGAGGTCAATGAGGTAGAAACTAGAGATACAGTAGAACGTATCAATGAAACTAGAAGCCGGTTTTTTGAAAGAATCAATAAGATTGATAAACCATTGGCCACACTAATCCAAAAGGAAAGAGAGAAAGCTCAAATTAATAAAATTATGAATGAAAAGGGAGAGATCACAACTAACACCAAGGAAGTAGAAACAATCATCAGAAGCTATTATCAACAGTTATATGCCAATAAGCTAAACAACCTCGATGAAATGGATGCATTCCTGGAAAACTATAAACTCCCAAAATTGAACCAGGAAGAAATTGACAACCTAAATAGACCGATATCTAGTAACAAGATTGAAGCAGTGATCAAAAACCTCCCAAAAAACAAGAGCCCAGGACCTGATGGACTCCCTGGGGAATTCTACCAAACTTTCAAAGAAGAAATAACACCTATTCTCCTGAAGCTGTTTCAAAAAATTGAAGCAGAAGGAAAACTTCCAGACTCTTTTTATGAAGCCAGCATTACCCTGACCTGTCATTTGCAAATATCTTCTCCCATTCCGTGGGTTGCCTCTTTGTTTTGTGGACTGTTTCCTTTGCTGTGCGGAAGCTTTTGATCTTGATGAAGTCCCAAAAGTTCATTTTTGCTTTTGTTTCCTTTGCCTTTGGAGACATATCTTGAAAGAACTTGCTGCGACTGATATGAAAGAGGTTACTGCCTATGTTCTCCTCTAGGATTCTGATTGATTTCTGTCTCACGTTGAGGTCTTTTATCCATTTCGAGTTTATCTTTGTGTACGGTGTAAGAGAATGGTCGAGGTTCATTCTTCTACATATAGCTGTCCAATTTTCCCAGTACCATTTATTGAAGAGACTTTTTTCCACTGGATATTTTTTCCTGCTTTGTTGAAGATTGTTTGACCATAGAGTTGAGGGTCCATATCTGGGCTCTCTACCCTCTTCCACTGGTCTATGTGTCTGTTTTTATGTCATTACCATGCTGTCTTGGTGATCACAGCTTTGTAGTAAAGCTTGAAATCAGGTAACGTGATGCCTCTTTTTATGAAGCCAGCATTACTCTGATCCCCTAACCAGGCAAAGACCACACCAAAAAAGAGAATTTCAGACCAATATCACTGATGAATATGGATGCTAAGATTCTCAACAAGATCCTAGCAAACAGGATCCAACAGCACTTTAAAAAGATTATCCACCATGACCAGGTGGGATTCATCCCTGGGTTACAAGGATGGTTCAACATTCGCAAATCAATCAATGTGATAGAAGAAATCAATAAGAGAAGAGAGAAGAACCACATGGTACTCTCAATTGATGCAGACAAAGCATTTGACAAAATCCAGCATCCGTTCCTGATTAAAACGCTTCAAAGTATAGGGATCGAGGGAACATTCCTGAACTTCATAAAATCTATCTATGAAAGACCCACAGCAAACATCATCCTCAATGGGAAGAAGCTCACAGCCTTCCCGTTGAGATCAGGAACACGACAAGGATGCCCCCTCTCACCACTCTAGTTCAACATAGTATTAGAAGTCCTAGCAACAGCAACCAGACAACAAAGAGAAATAAAAGGTATCCAGATTGGCAAGGAAGAAGTCAAACTCTCTCTCTTTGCAGATGACATGATTCTTTATATGGAAAACCCAAAAGACTCCACCCCCAAACTACTAGAACTCATACAGCAATTCAGTAATGTGGCAGGATACAAAGTCAATGTACAGAAATCAGTGGCTTTCTTATACACTAACAATGAAAATACAGAAAGGGAAATTAGAGAATCGATTCCATTTACTATAGCACCAAGAACCATAA